>JAQQSZ010014745.1:0-11442 GCA_028646595.1 Phalanger gymnotis
GTAAGAGCAAAAAGAAAGCAAGTGAAGGAAAATAGTGAGAGCTCTACTTCCAGATTTATCTTAACCAAATTCAAAATGTACTACCTATAACATTGGCAGTTTACAATGGCAATTAACATCAATCCAAGGGTCTAATTAACCTCAATCAACAAGTCTAAGTAGGTTAATTAAATAGGATTTGGCTAAGCATGAAGCGTAAAAATACAGCTGTCTCATTTAAATATGATTCACTAAAGGAAAGACACCATTTACCAAAATTTTGCAATTGCCTTCAAGGGTTACACAAGCATTTTGGAGTGTGGGAGCTAGAGGGGAACAGCTGCCATTGAGTCTGACCTCTTATTGTCCACTCCTTTTCCAGATTTCTTCTGGCTTCTACAGACTCCTATCGTGAGTAGCTCGAGTATCACTTCACGATTTCCCTGTTCATCTCAGTCAGTTCATGTCAGGCTAATTATCTTCCTGACACAATCCCACATTCCCAACAAAACACACTTCTTCCCTACCCCAAGTCCAGCCTTTGAATCATATTCTTTCAGGATCAAAGGGCCTAGAACATCTGTGGTGCCGTAGCATACCAAGATGTATTTTTCTTCCTTGTCCTTTATTTATTGAGGCTTTATTTCATCTCCACAATTTTGCCACCATTTCAGAACTCTCCAACTTAGAGATTGGGCTTCTGTTGACCAATTTAGCTCTGGGAAAACCTGAGCTTTAATTTCAAATTCTGAACATTCCTTTACTTAAAATGATTTTTATTCAATTTTAAACTAGTTGCCCAGGGAGTGAGGACCTCTCTAATGCCAAAATAGCCAGATGAAAAGCAAAACGTTTAGTCAATCACAACACATCAACTGGTAGGTAGATGGTACTGTGGACAAAGTGCTTGCTGGGCCTGGAGTAGGGAAGACCTCAGTTAAAATCCAGTCCCAGACATTCACTAGCTGTATAACTTTGGACGAGTCACTTAAGCTCTGATCTATTCAGTTTCCTCGACTATGTCCTAGGAGTAGGTTGCGACAATCAAATTAGATAAGACTTGTGAATCATTTAAAACAGGGCCTGGTCCATAGTAAGCATCCTGTAAATGCTTATTCCCCTTCTCCTATCCCAACATGATGTTTCCAACTATTCACAAACTCTCCGAGCAAGTAATACCATAAATCTGCACTGCGTTATTCACGTCAATGGAATAAAAGGATAAAACCAGATCATCTCTAGGATCCGTTTCAAATCTACCATATGATTGTATGTTTGCAATAGGGTAGGCAAAAAATGACTCCCTGTAGTTTTCCCTGTTTACTCAATTTGGTATCACATAGACTCAAATTTTGTCTAATTCTATCCTCAGAATGTCAGCCAGATTTTTCCCTTGTTTTGTTTATATGTTAGATTCAAAGGATGCTAGAACTAGAAGAAATCTTGAAGAGCCCCTAGTCCAAGGTTTTCATTTTACAAATAAGAAAACTGAGGCCTCAGGAGGTAAAGAAATTGGTTCAAAATCACACAGTTAGTTGGAAGTAAAGTCAAGATGAAAACCCAAGATTCCCAGGCCTTTGCTCTTTCCCTCTTCCATACAACCTCCTCCATCACGTTCAGGAACTACTTAATCTCCTTCAAGCTATTATTTTAGGAGGCTTAAGTATTGGCTTGATAGGGTTAAATATTAGTTTCTATTATATGCAATGTGATGTCGAGCTATACAGCTGTGAAAGACCAATCAGCTGGATAAGCAAAAGGTTCCATCAAAGGCTTTGTCCCAACTAGTTAATTCACTTGGAAGTCAGTGATCTCAGACCAATGAATACTCTATTTCTACACTGACTCCAAAATGTCTTCTATTCTCACAGCTTTAACTATCACCATTTTGATGATTGATGCCAGAGTCATAACTAATCAAGGCCAAAAAAGCTTTAGACCAGGACATCGATATCCAAGAGAGCAAAGTTCCTCCCTGGCAGGCCTTTTGTCTCTTATTTCACTTACCTCTTCCCACTCTGTAGTCTGTTTTGCCCTATGATCTCATTGTCATGGTCATTTCCTTTTTCTACCCTCAAGAAGGTAAATAAGGCCTAGAGGTGAGGCAACCCATTTTCCTATGGTCATGGTCTTTTTTTCACGCTGAAACCCCACTCTCTCAAGTGTTTTCCCAGATGAAAATATCTCTAGCTGTAGTTTTGATGAGTGCTTCATCTATGTCTCCTCTCTCCCAAGATGCAGTTCCTTTTCTCCAATTGATTGTCTTTTTAGCAATCACCTCAAGTGCAATATGCCTAAGACTGGAGTCATTAGCTTTCTCATGGCATCCCTGACTGTTAATGGTATCAACATTCTTTCTGCAACCAAGTTCAAAGCAGACCTTAAATTCTTCCTTGATTTCTTCCTTTCCTTCACATTGCTTGCCTATATACACATCAAATTCAGTTACTCACCAAGTCCTATCAATTTTCCTTTTCCAGTGTCTCTTGAATCCCCTCTTTTTCATTCCCACTTCTACCCACTCCCTCCCCATACTCTGCCCTCTGCCAGCACCACCCCCAGCACCACCACACACCCCTTTCAGATCTTTATCGTACCTGGTACCTTGTACCCAGATTATTACAATAATTCCCTAACTAATTTCTTCATTTTAAGTCTCTTCTTCTTTTGACTATTCTTCTCTCATGAAATGTCAATATCCTCTCTTTCTATCTAATCTGCCCAAGCTTCAGGATTCCATTCAAACCCTGAGATTATTGATACTTCTCACAACAACCTTAATTCCAGTGTTTGATTCATCCAGCCTGACATTTTGCAAGATGTACTCTGCATATAAGTTAAATAAATAAGGTGACAATGAAAAGCCTTATTATGCTCCTTTTCTGATCTTAATCTGAACAGTTATTCCATGTTCAGTCCTAACTGTTGCTTCTTAGCCCACATACAGGTTCCTCAAGAGACAAGTAAGATGATCTGGTACTCCCATCTCTTTGAGGACTTACCCATTTTGTTGTGATTCACACAGTCAAAGGCTTTAGTGTAGTCAATGAAGCAGATGGAGATGTTTTTCTGGAACTCCCTTGCTTTCTCTGTAATCCAGTGAATGTTGGCAATTTGGTCTCTAGTTTTTCTGACTCTTAGAAAACCAGCCCACTTTTCTGGCAATTCTTGGTTCACATATTGCTGAAGCCTAGCTCACAGAATCTTAAACATAACTTTGCTGATGTGTGAAATGAGCACAATTGTTTGGTCACTTGAACTTTCTTTCACATTACTCTTCTTTAGGATTGGGATATAAATAGATCTTTTTCCAAACCAGTGACCACTGTTGCATTTTCCAAATTTTCTGGTATATTGAGTGCAGCATTTTAACAGTGCCATCTTTAGGGGTTTAAATAGTTCAACTGGGTTTCCATCACCTCCAGTAGCCTTATTGTTAAAAATACTTCCTAAGGTCCACTTGTCTTCATTTTTCAGGATATTTAGCTCTAGATCAGTAACCATACCATTATGGTTATTAGTGATGTTAATACCTTTCTTATATAGTTCTTCTGTGTATTCTTGCCACCTCATCTTCTATTGAATCTTCTATTGAATCCCTCCCATTTTTGTTCTTTTATCATGCCCATTTTTACATGAAAGTTTCCTTTTGTATCTCTAATTTTCTTGAAGAGAGCTATTGCCTTTCCCATTTTGTTGTTTTCTTTTATTTCTTTTCATTGCTCATTTTTTTAAAAAAAAAATCTTATCTTTCCTTACTATTCTCTAGAATTTTGCCTTCATTTGAGTATATCTTCCCCTTTCTCCTTTACCATTTGTTTTCCTTTTTCCCTCGATTATTTGTAAAGCCTCAGCAGACAGTCATTTTGATTTCTTGCTCTTCTTTTTCCTTGGGATGTTTCTTGTTGCTACCTCCTGTACAACATTGCAGACCCCTGTTCATAGTCCTTCAGGCACTCTGTCTACCAGATCTAGTTCTTCAAATCCATTCATCACTTTCCCTTCAAATTCATAAGGGAAGAGATTTTGGTCATATGTGGTCCAATGTTTTCCCTAATTTCTTCAATTTAAGTCTAAATTTGCAATAAGAAGTTTACGATCTGAGTCACACTCACTCCAGGTCTTGTTTAACTGGCTGTGTAGAGCTTCTCTACCTTTGGCAGCAAAGTCAATAATCAATCTGACTTCGGTATTGACCATCTGGTGATGTCCATGCGTAGAGTCATACTTTGGATTGTTGAAAAAGAGTGTTTTCTATGACCAGAAAGCTACAAATAGACTTACAAAACTCTTTTGTACTCCAAGGCCAAACTTGCCTGTTATTCCAATTATCTTTCGATTTCCTACTTTAGCATTTCAATCCCCTATGATGGATGTAACATCTTTTTTGGTGTTATTTCTAAAAGATGTTGTAGATCTTCACAAAACTGAGCAACTTTGCCATCAGTGATTGGAGCATAGACTTGTTTTACTGTGATGTTCAATAGTTTTTTCTTGGATTCAAAGAGATATCGTTGTGTCATTTTTGAGATTATACCCCAGTACTGCTTTTCTCATCCTTCTATTGACTATAAGGGCTACTCCATTTCTTCTAAGGGATTCTTGCCCACAGTAGGATATGTAATGATCGCCTGAATTTAATTCACCCATCCCCATCCATTTAAATTCACCTACACCTAAGATGCCAATGTTTAATCTTTTCATTTCCTCTTTGACCACATCTAGCTTACCTTGGTTCATAGATCTTACATTCCAGGTTCCTACGCAATATTGATCTTTACAACATTGGACTTTTATTGCCATGCACATCCACAGCTGAGCTTCCTTCTGGCTTTGGCCCAGCTGCTTCATTCTTCCTGGAGCTACTTGCGGTCATCATCCACTCTTCCCCAATAGTATGTTGGATGTCTTCTGACCTGAGCAGCTCATCTTCTCATGTTTTCTCCTCTATCATTTTGATATTGTCTGTGGGGTTTTCCTGCAAAGATCCTGGAGTGGTTCACCATTTCCTTCACCGGTGGATCACCTTTCAGCATAACTCTCCACTATGATTTGTCCATCTTGGGTAACCCTGCATGGCCTAGCTCACAGTTTCATTGAGCTATGCAAGCTCCTCTGCCACAAAAAAAAAGCAGGATTCTAGAATCACTTCTTTAAAAAGCATAGCAGAAAGTCTTTATTTGACCCTGCCATCTCCTCAAGCTATGGGGCTATATTTCTTCTTCCTTTTCACAGCCAACTCCTTAAAAGTTATTTAACCTAGTTGTTTCTATTCCAGTACCTTCCACTTGGCTGTCCCAATTACTCCCTCTACTGCAGCCCCCCATAATCAATCAGTTGACAATTTTTGTTAATTCTACTTCCACAACATCGTTCTTCTCCTTCCCTTCCACTCCACAGCTCCGATCCCTGCCCCAAACATTCTATTGCCATAGGTATACCTAACAACTGGAGAAGGAAATGGCAAACCACTCCAGTATCTTTGCAAGAAAATCACAAATGGGGTCATGAAGAGTCAAACAGGACTGAAATGACAGAATAACAGCAACATACCTGACAATACAATAGGATCATGTAATTTAATCTAGGAGAGATCATAGGAACCTTGTAGTTCAACTCTTTCATTTGCAGATGAGGAGCTGAGCTCAAGAATGATTAAGTGACTCAACTGAGGTCACCCAAGTAGTAAATAAAGAGTCAGAATGTGAACTCAATCCTCTAACACCAAATCCAGGGATGGTAAATTTCCCCATGTTTTCTTTTCTTCTCTCTCACTGTCCTGCTCTCTATCATCTTTATCCTGAGCCTCTGAAATAGAGATCCAAATTAGAATTATTCTTATAGCAACAACATACTTACAATGTACTTTTCCCATGATGCTTTCCTTGTTGTGAGATAGAATATGTAAATATCATTATTCCCATTCTTCAGATGAGGAAAGTGAATCTCAGTGAGGTTAAGGATTACACAACTAGAAAGAATCAGAGCTGAGTCTCGAACTCAGAGTCATTTTAGTGCCTAGGGTGAATAGTAAAAAAAAAAAAAAACCTACCCTAAAATCAATCACGGTTGGGGAGATTCTGACACCATCCCTAAGGGAGAATCCTCGAGACATAATCCCAATGAAAGAGAAACATCAAATGCTGGCCTCGTGACAGGAAGAAAGAGAACTCGAGAAGCTGTTTCCCAAGAGGCAATATTCTGAGACACTGAAAAGCCTCTGTTCAAAAGGCCATAGCCCAGGAAAGATTATGGTAAGTCCAGGCCTAGGATGAGCTCACCTGGTAGGCGGTGATTAAGGAAATGAAACATAACATTTCTCAGCTTCCTAGTTTAACTATTTAGCTTTACTAATTTCAATATGGCTGAAAATACTGTCAAAATGTAAGCATAATACATTTTAAACAACACAATCATTTTAAATTTTATACCTTCTGAATTTCTACACCCTGCAGCAAAATCGAAATTTCCCTGACTTAGTTACATCTGTGCTTGGTCCCATTTCTTCCTGTGGCATTTTTTCTACTACATAAATTTCCTCTTTCCCCCTTTATTCATGAACATAATATTATATATGTGTGCACTCATATATGCATATATGTATTATATGTGTATTTATGTGTATATGTACAGACACAAATATATGCATACATATATACATACATGCACACATATTTTGTGTACATATATGCATTACCGGTATTTGTATATATACACATACACATATATGCATGTATACATGATAAATGTGTTTACATATGTGTGTGTGTTGTGTGGATATGTATGTGCATATGCATATGCATATATTTTCCCTAGTATCTAAACTCCACAAATTTACTATGTTGATCTGAGACAACACAGTATGTCATCAGGCCAGTACTGGAAGCTTTCGTGCTTCACTGGCAAAGGCTTCGAGAATGCAGTTACTTCTATCCACTAATTAATAAACCATCAAGAATTTTGGGGTTTTTTTTTGGTTTTTGGCAGGGCAATTGGGGTTAAGTGACTTGCCCAAGGTCACATAGCTAGTATATGTGTCAAGTGTCTGAGGTCAGATTTGAACTCAGGTCCTCCTGACTCCAGGGCTGGTGCTCTACTCACTGCACCACCTAGCTGCCCCTCATCAAGCATTTTTAGTACCTGCTTCTGCATGGGCCAGGCACTATGCTGGGTACTAGGGACAGAAAGAGAGAAAATGGTCACTAACCTTGAAGGACTTGTGTTCTATCAGGGGAGAGCACACCTTTACGTATAAGTGAATACAAAAAGGCATCATAGTAGATATCACTTCTCTATTATTGTGGTCCAATATTTTTCAAAATCTACGAATCCCTCCCTCCTAATCCCAACAAGGGGGATACCTTCCCCTTCAAACCAGTTTTCATCTGCATTCACACAAACACAGTAACTATCCAATTTCACACCTAAGACAATCATAGAAAATTGCCAGTTTCTCCCTCACCTCCATGCAAACAGAATGGAATGCTTGGGAGAATGTCTGTCCTCAAGGTTCTGGCTACTACATTCTTCCTTCTTTCCTTTGGTAAGTTAACAAACTAGCTCGTATGTCGTGGAATGGCAGAAGTTGAAAAGCCATATCACCCATACGGGAAGCCTCATCCCAGTTGCCATTCATCAAATAAATGCACAAGTCTTGATTACACCAGCCCTGGGACTCCCGTAGAAACCACCAAGCTTGTTTCAACAGAGCCAGTCAATGGCGTTACAGTAGGTACACTAACCCCCAAAAGACACGTATGTAGAAATAGAAGAAAATTCAGAATGCTCCTCATGGCATCCTAAGCCTGCAACCATTGCTGCTTCCAGCCTAGTCCCAAGTTTGGCAAAGGAATAATTGGCTCAGATCGCCAAACTGGTCCTGACTTACCAGTGGCTTCTACGTGGTCCCCAATCAATACTCTCTCAACCTCAGAGCAACTGAAAAGTCACATGAAAGATCCTGATGTTGTAAATTTATTATATTCCTAAAATGTGGAAATTACTTTGCCAAATAAATATGAACAATAAGGCTATGCTTCTAATTAAATTAGTGTTAATTCCTTTCCATTTATATAGCCTAATAGTCAACTAATGAACATGTATTAAGTGCTTACTACTTGCCAGGCACTTTACTAAGTGACAGAGAAATAAAGAAAGGGAAAAGACAGTCCCTTTTCTCAAAAAGCTCACAGTCTTAACACCAGCAAGACCTTGATCCCTGCTTCAAGTTCTAATAAGGAGAGATGTCCTCTAGGTCTCCTACATAGTATTGCTCCCCTTTGCTAACATTTTTGATCCATAGGGAAAGTGAATCCTGGAAAGAGTACTAGTTTTAGAGTTCTGCCTATTACGCTTACTATCTTTGTGACCTTGGGGAAATCACTTAACCCTCCATGGATCTCATTTTCCTTATCTGAGAACTGAAGGTATTGGATAGATGTACTTTTGGGTCCTTTATAAGCCTTGGGAGTGTGTGTTCATATTTACCTACCTGTGTATGTGTATGTTAATTCCCTCAGTGGACTGTAAGCCAAGGAACACTTCATTTTAATCCCAGGGGCTGCTATACAGTTGCCACTTAATAAATGCATCAAATTGGATTTGAATTGATTATTCCATTTGAGACACAGAAAAGTAAGAACAGCAGAGTCCTATGGTTTGCCAGAAAATGTTGAAAGACAAGTTACTCATTGTTATCACGGAGCATTTAAAGTGATTTAACCTTCAGTCCTGAATCTTTCCATAATTTTGAAGCCATGGGTGAATAAATAACTCCTTTCCTAGGCCTGTTTCTTCATCTAAAAAAGGCAGAGGTTAAGTTAACTTATTTTCAAAGTTCCTTTCATTCATAAGATGCTTCTGTCTGTGATTTTTTTAGCTGCTCATCCAGAGGTTATTAAACTTTTATATTTCATTGTCCCCTTTGGTAACAGTCTGGTGAAATCTATGGAGCCTTTCTCAAAATAATGTTTATAAATGCACAAAAGAAATAGGATTATGAAGAAAATCAATTATATTTAAATTCAATTATCAAAATATTTCTCTTTAAAAGTCCATGGAGTCTAGATTAAGAATCCTGTGCTAGTCTCATGAGCATTTTTCCTCCACTTTCTATAATTAAGTCCTCACATAAGCATTTCTTTTCCTTTGAATAAGATGCTAATAATAGTCTGTTTTCAGAGTGACAACTTCCTGCTTAATTTCTTTATTACTTCATTTCACTTCTTCAGAAATTTGTTTTCCTCTCTTGTGATATGTGACTTTGGGGGAAAATAATGAATACAATATTCTCTTTATGGAATCAAGAGATCTGACTCTCGCTATTTGGTTTGCCATGACCTCGTTGTGTGACCCTGGCCAAGTTATCTCATCTCAGAGCCTCAATTTCCGCATCTGTAAAATGAAATGATCATAATAACTTACATGAAGGAAAACATTATTTCTAGCTTATTGATGAATAACATTGGGTTTAGAGTGTATAAGTGAACCTCTCCTTGTTCCCCATCTATTAAGAATCAAAGTGACGGTTCATTTGACTTCTTATCCTGTGGTCTTTCTGGTAATCCCCAATTCAACTACAATCCCTTCCAGCTCTGAGATGCTGACGGTAAATTCCATGACTTAAATGATTGAAGACAAGGGGCCAAGTTCATCAAAAGAGTCTGTGCTCACCAAAAAAAATTGAAGTCAGAATGTTAGGGGGTTTTGAAATAACAGTCCTGAGATATTAGGAGCTGGCCAGTTGCTGGCCCTTGCGACATCCCTGCCTTTTGCCTGACATACACACACTCAATAAGGCTGGAAGTTTTAATGAGATATTGCTGATGCATGGTCTGATCTTCAGGTGAAATATGCCAAATGAATACAAAGTAATAAGATTTTGTCCTAGATGGAATTTTTTAAAGTATGTAATGAATATCATATCACAATCTTAAAATCTAAATCTTAAATTAGACCTTTCCTGGAGGCAGCATGGGCCCAATGGAAAGAGAATTAGATACTGCATCGAAGGACCTGGGTTCGTGTCCTGATTCTGTCACTTGCTACCCATGTAAAAGTCATTTATCTTATCTGGCCTCTGTTTCTTCATTTGTTAAATGAGTGAGTTTGACTAGAATTAGATGACCCTTACTCTCTGTTCCCAGTTCTAAATCTACAATCTTAGTTTGAGTGCATTTTCATTCTACCTCTTCTAAATATGTCAATAAAAGTTGAAAGGCAACAAAACATCATGACAAAGATGATTTAATGAAATGGCTTTTCACAGTTTAATGAGTATGAAATATTTATATTATTGTATCATCCCCAGGTTATCCTCATTTACATAACTGCTGCCATAAATATTATACTTTCTTATCTTTTAAATGTGATAGTATAGATACTATCTTTCGTTATGAAAAATGTTATAATGTCTTTCCTTCTCTGGAAATAGTAATGAATGCAACTTTTTGCCACTTCTCACAGAGGAAACATTTTTGCCATTATAAACAGGCAAGCAGTTTTAAACACTTTGACATAGTAATTTAAGAGACAAAATTGGGCTTCCAAAGGACATCTTTTGACGATAGATTATGGGACATCGAGAAGAAAACAATTATAGAGTTCTTAAGAAAAACATAGAGGATGTTATTTAGCTCTTTTATAGATGACTTGAGGCGGGCTTGAGTGGGGAACGTGGACAAGAATTACACATTATGTGAAGGCAAGGGTGAATTTCGATTTGTACCATTGATAGGAATACCCGGTCTAATGGTGCTGCAGATCAAAAGTATCAAACACATAGCCCTCAGTTACATATGGTGCATGACACTCCCAAATGTGGCCCAAACTAGAGTAAAATGAAATTGGGAAATAGTTAACAAAATAAAAATACAATAAAATATAGATCATGTTAGTATGTGGTTTTCTAAGTCAATGTGTACCTGCAAGGATCCTTGGTGCCCCGCCTACCCCCCCCCATTTCTATTTGAGTTTGGCAAAGCTGCCACAGACCAACTCTAGTACTCAGGAATTTGAAAAAAACAAAATCTCTTTTTTGGTAAAGATATTTGGTGTCACATATTTAAAGTGCAACTTTTTTGAA
Source organism: Phalanger gymnotis (assembly GCA_028646595.1). Lineage (NCBI taxonomy): Eukaryota > Metazoa > Chordata > Mammalia > Diprotodontia > Phalangeridae > Phalanger > Phalanger gymnotis. The sequence continues at coordinate 11,063 of JAQQSZ010014745.1, forward strand.
CTACAAGTCTAGAGCCCGAATAGACTTCTGAGATAATTTGATTCATTTTAAATATAAGGAAAATAAGTCCCCACAAGGATAAGTGACTTGCCCAAGATCACACAGGTAATAGACATCAGAGTATGTGTAGGATTTGCACTCGGGTCCTCTGACTCTTAAACTAGTGAACTTTGCATTGTACCACACTACCTACCACTTATAGATCTCTCCCCCCACAACAAGCTACCCATTAATGCAGGGAGGAAGGAAGGAGGGAAGGAAGGAAGGAAGGAAGGAAGGAAGGAAGGAAGGAAGGAAGGAAGGAAGGAAGGAAGGAAGGAAGGAAGGAAGGAAGGAAGGAAGGAAGGAAGGAAGGAAGGAAGGAAGGAAGGAAGGAAGGA
>JAQQSZ010014746.1:0-11441 GCA_028646595.1 Phalanger gymnotis
AAAGCAAACACTTTTGAAAAGGGACAGGGTCAAGGGAGAAAATTGAATAAAGGGGGATAGGATAGGAAGGAGCAAAATATAGTTAGTTTTTCACAACATGAGTATTGTGGAAAGGTTTTGCATAATGATACACATGTGGCCTATGTTGAATTGCTTGCCTTCTTAGGGAGGGTGGGTGGGGAGGGAAGAGGGGAGAGAATTTGGAAGTCAAAGTTTTAAAAGCAGATGTTCAAAAAAAAGGTTTTGCATGCAACTAGGAAATAAGATATACAGGCAATGGGGAATAGAAATCTATCTTGCCCTACAAGAAAGGAAGGGAAAAGGGGAAGGGGGGGGAGTGGGGTGACAGAAGGGAGGTCTGACTGGGGAATGAGGCAAACAGAATATATGCCATCTTAGAGTGGGGGGAGGGTAGAAAAGGGGGGGGAATTTGTAATTCAAACTCTTGTGGAAATCAATGCTGAAAACTAAAAATATTAAATAAATAAATAATGATTTTTAAAAAAATATATAAGAAAGGAAAAGTAGTAAAAGCCATATCTAAAGAGGATAGACTATACTTGGAAGCTATATTCTTCTCATTGCAACTCAAATTCATATTCATTTTTGTAGGGGCTTCCATATCACACTACTGACTGATAATGAACATATGGTGCACTAAAACCACTTTTTTCAGAATAACTGTCATGTAACAATTTCTCTATCATCTTATATTTGTGAAGCTGATTTTTTTAACCAAGTACATTTATTGTACATTTATGCCACTGAATTGGATCTCATTAAATTCAGCCTGCTGCTCTAGCCCAGAGCTGTCAAACATGTGATAAGGTGACCCCAGCACTCCGGAGTGTGGCTGAACTGGATGAAAACGTAATTGGGAAATATTAGCAAAATAAAAATACAATAAAGCATAGGTAGTATCACATTTTAAAACTAAGTCAGTAGGTGGCTGCAAGGATCCTTATGTATGGATTTGTTGCTTATTCAGTCATGTCCCACTCTTTGTGACCCCATTTGGGGTTTTCTTGGCAGGGGTATTGAAACAGTTTGCTTTTTCCTTCTCCAGATCATTTTACAGATGAGGAAACTGAGGTAAACAGAGTTAAGTGACTTGACCAGAGGTCACATGGCTACTAAGTGTCTGAGGCTAGATCTGAACCCCAGAAAATGAGTCTTCCCAACTTAACGCCCAGTACTGTATCTACTGCATCACCTAGCTGTCCATGATATGGATTAGTGGTCTTTGGCTCTGTTTGAATTAGATAGCAATGTAGCCTGTCGCTGTCATTTTGGATCCTGACTTTATCATCCACTGTGTTAACTCTCCCTCCTAGATTTGTGTCATCTGAAAATTGTATTAGTATACCATCCTTTATCCAAGTCATTTATAAAAATGTTACACAGACAGAACCAAGCACAGTTTCCTGGGTTACTCCACAGGAAACCTCCTACCATGTTGACACTGAACCACCAACAACTAGCCTGCGAGTTTCACCATCCAGCCCCTTTTGAAACCATCTGCTTGTATTATTGTCTAATCAATATCTCTCCAATTTCTCCTCCAATGAGACACTGTACCAAAATATTTGCTAAAATTGAGGTAAATTATATCTATAACATTTGGCACTGTGTCAATTCATTTTGCCTCACTATGTTTAATTTTACAAGTTTTGTGGAGGGAATGGGGAGGGATAGAGGTATCAATAGTGAAGCCAAAAGAAAAAAAGAGATCCATTGTAAACTTTTCTTAAAAATTCATACAAGAGAACAGAACAAATCATAGAAATAATATGTAATTTCATCAAATAAAATAATGAAACCACATATCAAAACTTTCGGAATGCAGCAAAAGCAATCAGTAGTGAAAATTATTTTAATCAATGAACATTTTGATCAATAAAAGAGAGAAAGAACAGTTCAGTCAATTGAACATGCAACTAAAAATGCCACAAAAGCAACAAAACAAAACAAAAAAAGATCAATAAATACAAAAGTAAAAGTTCTGAAAATCAAAAGAGATGAAACAAAATTGGGGGAAAATGTAGATTTCATAAATAAAACTAGGAAATTGCTTTTTGAAGAAACCAATAAAATAGAGAAATTGTTAGCTAATTTGATCCCCCTAAAAGAGGAAAATGAAATTACCAAAATAAAAAAATGAAAGAGAGGAATTCACAACAAATAAAGAAGAAATATAGGAAATTACTAGAAACTTTTTTGCCCAATTATATGCAAACATAACTGATAATAAAATGGATTAATACTTACAAAACAATATGATACCAAGATTAACAGAAGAAATAAAAAATTTGAAGAACCTAATCTCAGAGAAATGAATTGAACAAGTCATAAATGAACACCCAAGGAAAAAAAGTCCCCAGGCCCAAATGGATTTACAAGTCAATTCTATCAAACATTCAAAGAACAATTAACTATATTACACAAGTTGTTTTCAAAAACAGGGAAAGATGGCATCCTGCCAAACTTATTCTATGAGATAGACCAGGACTTGAGAAGCAATAAGAATGGCTAGCTCTTATATATTCCTACTAGGTACCAGGCACTGTGCTAAGTGTTTTACAAATGTTATCTCATTTAATCTTCATAACAACCCTGGGAAGTAGATGCTATTTTTATCTCCATTTTACAAGTGAGGAAACTGAGGCCAAAAGAAGTCAAGTGATTTGCCCAAGGTCACACAGCTAGTAAGTATCTGAGCCTGGCTTTGAACTCAAGTCTGTCAGTCAGTCAAAACATTTATTATGAGCCTATTATGTTCCAGGCACTGTGCTAAGGATGCTCTTTTTATAAAAGAAGCAAAAAATAATCTCTGCTCATAAGAAGTCCATAATCTAACGGGGGAGACAATAAAGAAATAAATATGTGCAAACAAACTATATGCAGGATAAATAGGGGAAAATGAAAAGAAAGTAGACACTAGAATTAAGAAGGGTTGAGAAAGGTTTCCTATTAAAAAAAAATGGAATTTTAGTTGGGACTTGATGGAAGCCAGGGAAGTCAAGAAGGAAAAATGAGGAAGGAAAGTGGTCCAGGCATGGGGGACAGCCAGGGGACATGCCTGGGTATCTTACTTGTGAAACAGCAATGAGGCTAGTATTGCTAGATCAAAGAACAAGTGGCAGAAAATAAGGCGCAAGAAGACTGGAGAGAGAGAAGGGGGCTAGATTACGAAGGGCTTTGAACACAAAAGAGAAGATTTTGCATATGATCATAGAGGTGCTAAGGAACCACTGAAGTTTATTGAGTATTCCTGACTCTAGTATCTATATTCTATCCACTGCACCACCCGGCTGCCTTAAAACAGAAAACTGTTTCTGCTTTAAAGCCAATATCTGTAATGAATATTGATATAAAATTTTAGATAAAATCCCAACCAAAAAAACCCACAGCAGCATATCAGAAAGATTATACATTATAATTAGGTTGGATTTTTTTCAGGGTTTTGTCAATATTAGTAAAATATCAACATAATAAACAATAGGGATAGGGACAGGACCTGTGATTTCATTTGTATAGGAAACCCTCATTCCAAGGTGAATTGTAACTCCTGTTACAAGCTGATGTTGTCTATACTAGTAGCACCAAGATCAAATAGAAATGTGGCCCACCTAGTGATAAGTGAAGGCTGTGGGCTGTATATTAACTTAGAAAAATAATTATTAACATTATCCATGTTCTATTGTATTTTGGGAGCAGCTAAGTGTAATGGATAGAGTTGTGGACCTGGAGTAAGGAAAGAATCTTCTTTACAAGTTCAAATCTAGTCTCAGACACTTACTAGCTGTGTAACCCTGGGCAAGTCACTTAATCCTGTTTGCCTCAGTTTCCTCATCTGTAAAATGAGCTGGAAAAGTAAATAGTAAACCACTCCAGTATCTTTGCCAAGAAAAACCCACAAAGAGTTGGACATGACTGAACAACAACAGCAAAAATTATATTTTTATTTATGTTATTAAATATTTCTCATTTACATTTGCATCTGGTTCTGGTTCCTAGAGAAGTTGCCTAGAACATTAAGAGGTTAAGTGACTTGCCCAGAGTCACACAGAATGTGTCAAAGCCAGGACGAGCTGGCTTTGAAGTCAACTTTCTCCCCAACACTCCACGTTACTTCTCATAATTAACATATGATATTATTACCAAAAAATCAGATGATTATAGTACTAGAAGAATAAAAAAAGCTTTCAATAAAATATAGCTCCCTTTTATGTTAAAAAGTATTTAAAAGCACAGGACTAAAAGGATTTTACCTTAATACATACAGTAAACAGTATCCATCTAAAACATCTTTAATATAAAAACAATTGATCCTTCCTGGTAAGATCAGAAATCAAACAAGGATATTCATTGTCACCCCTAGTATTTGATATGATTCTAGAAGGACATAGATAACTTCCTGAAATAGGGAGGCTTTTCTCTCATTATATCTTTGACTTTCCTCTCATCATATCTCATCTGGAGTATATTGTTTAGTTCTAGGCAACAGTTTTAACAAAAATGTTTAGGTGCTGAAGGGCCTCAGCCAGTAGGAGGCAGTTCGGGTGGCACAATGGATAGAGTTCTACTGGAGTCAGGAAGACCTGTGGTCAAATCTGGCTTCAGATACTCACTGTCACTTAAACTCTGTCTGCCTCAGTTTCCTCATCTGTAAAATGGGGATTACAATAGCGCCTGTCTTCCAGGGTTGTTGTGAGGATCAAATGAGATAACATTTATAAAGTGCTTTGAAAACCTTAAAATGTTATAGAAATACTAGCTCTATCACAGAATTTGTTGAAGGAACTATGAATGTTGGAACAGAGAAGATTCAGCAGGGACATAATAAGTGTCTTCAAGTATTTGAAAGGCTGTCATGTAGATTAAGAAACAGATTTGTTCTACTTGGTCCCTGAGAACAGAACTCAAAACAATTAGGCCAGAGTTACAAAGTAGTGAATGTAGGCTTTATACACGGAAAAACTTCCTAATAATTAGAGTTATCCCACAGTGAATGTGTTGCTTCAATAGCTAATTAGTTCTTCCTTGCTGAAGATTTTCACAAAGAGAGGATGACCACTAGTTGGGTAAGTTGTAGTAGGAATTGTATTTGGTAGTTGTTGGTGTCTTCTTAGTCATCTTTGAGAAAAAAAAGTAACGGGGATTTTTGCTTATTCCTAGCGTCGTATTACAGAAGAAGAGAAGCATTGATGCTCATAATAATGACCTTGATTGATCTCAAAGTTAAAATGAGTCCAGTATAAGCAGCCCTTATAGTGCAAGGAAAATAAGAGCTAGACCATAGCACCATTAGACATATTTGGAGGTAATTAAATGGATAGACACTAAGAGTAGCCACTAATGCCTTAATGTCAACTTGGAAGGAGGTCTCTGCTGGAGTTCCCAGAAGGTTTTTTTTTTGGCCCAGTGTTGTTTAAAGAATTTTCAGTGCTAGGAAAACAACTTCTAAAAACGTAAGAACCCTGACCAACAAAATGACTAATTGTGACTCCAGAAGACTGATGATGAAGCAAGCTACTCATCTGATGATACTTGTCCTTCATTTTCAAAGGCAACCAACAACATCACAAGCTGATGTCTTGACTTGATTGTGAATTGGATTTAAGTGAGGCAGAGTTACACAAAGTCATCATCTTCACTCTCTTTCAGAGTCATCCAAGTCTAATAGCAGAGTAAAAGTCAGGATGATTGGTGATGGCCCAGGATGCAGTAGATGAACTTGGCTTCTTCCATGTCTGACCAAGCTCTAAGAACTCTATAGTGCCTGCTTCCGACACCTTCGTGAACATTGGAACAAATTGTCCTCATCTGCCCATTCTGCCAGGGGAAGTCTTCACATGCTTGAAGTAAACATCCCCTTAACTCACTGAAAGGTTGGAGGCCTGTTGGTTACCCTCAACCTGGGGTAGCCCATCTGCCAAGAAGGTTTTACCAGGCTGCGACCATTTTGCACGTTACAGCTCCATGGAGCCACAGGTAAGAGTTGAGTGAAAAGAGGACACCAAAAGTGGATGAGCAACCCTGAAAAGAGCTCAGCAAGCAAGCCCTCACACCAGAGGTACTAGTCTTCCTTGAACACTCCATACACCCTCACTGCCTATCTACTACTAAGAGATCATGGTCCCAAACTACAGATGAAGACACACATTTTCTAAGATATGGCCCCAATAAGAATTTGTTTTGCTTGACTATGAATATTCAAACAACTTTGTTTTTCTTTTCTCTTTTTTTAAGTTGGGGGAGGTGTAGGAAACTAGGAAAAGGATAGCAAAAAAGAAAAAAACAAAAGAAAGAAGGTCATTAAACCACCTTTTTTTTTAAATTGCAAAGAAGAGAACAAAAAGAAGACCAGAAAGAATCATGGACAAGTGGGACAACTTTAAATGCTCCATGTAGAATTTATTATGTATTTAGAAGAAAAACAATTGGTGCATAAGAGAGATCTGCAGTTTCATTTACTAACTTCTCTTATACTATGTATATAGAAAGAACCATTTTATATGATCTTTGCTAAGTATAGAATATTAAATAAATAGATTATCATTAACCTGTAACCTGCGGCCCAAAGCAATTCTAGACTCACATGAACCCTAGTCTATTACTTGATGGACTCTTTCCAATTAATACTCTCTTGTTAGTATTTTCCTATTTAGGATTCCCTCCCATATAGTCACTTGGAGCCTGAATGCCAGCCTGGGGTTGAAGCTTCGCCATGCAGAAAAGGAACTCTGAGAAACTAGAGAGTCATGCATCTCATCCCTCAGGAAGTCCCACCTTTCCAAAGGACCTGTACTGTAGCTCCAGATTAATAGTATTGCCCTCGAGTGGTAGACATCCTTAAGTGGGGAAAGAGCCAGGGTCCAGAGAATCACAGCATCTACAACGTATGTGACAGGTGGTCATCTGGGCTTTGCTTGAATAACCCCAGTGAGAGGGAACTCACTACCTCCCAGGGCTGTCCAACTCAATTATAGACAGCCCTAATTGTTAAGAGGTTTTTCTTCACATTACACTTAAATTTCCCTCTTTGGAAGTTCACCTCTATCCCTTGTTAGCTTAAAAATTCTTCCCCTAACATTTGCTTTACTTGATTCTGCACATTTGTTTAGAGGGTTTTGGCTTTTTGGTTGTTATTGTTCAATTATGAGAGGGTATGGGAAAGGGAGAGAAAATAAATGCTTGTTAGTGAAAAAATTAATCAAATCAAATTTAAAAACAAATTCTTCCTCTAGCTATAGTTAAAGAAGTATTTGCCTTTCAACTTACTCTAAGTTTTTATAACGTAATTTTAATGTTTAGGTCAAGTATCCATTTGGAACTTGCGGTATATGGTATAAGACTGTGGTACCAAACAAATTAAAACAACTCCTATTGATTTAGAAAACCACAAATTAGGGGCAGGTAGGTGGCTTAGTGGATAGAATACCAGAGGCGTCAGGAGAATCTGAGTTCAAATCTGGCTTAAGACACTTAGTAGCTGTATTACCCTGGGCAAGTCGCTTAACCTTGATTGCCTCAAAAAAAGAAAGAAAACCACAAATTGGCATTATCTATATTGTACTGTATTTTTATTTATTTTGTTAAACATCTCCCAATTACATTCTAATCTTGTCTGGGTTGAACTCAGGAGTTTCGCTCCCTCTGAATTTGACATCACTGCCATAAGATACTGGTCTACCAAGCCTGTCCTAATGTAGTTTAAGATCACCTTAACTTTCTTGGCTTCCATATTGGATCAATGCTGTTGATTCATTAAAGTTGCAGTAAACCCCCTAGATCTTTGCTGTCTAGTTCCCTCCACCTTGTTTTATAATTGTGACTTACACTTATTTCCATTAAATTATATTACATTATTTACATTATTTCCATTTCTCTAATTAGATTTAGCTCCAAGAAATTAAGTGGTTTTGCTAAGTGTTTCAGAGTTGGTAAGGGGCAAAACCCAGGTATCCTGAATCCTGGCCCAATGCTCTTTTCATCATAACCACCCTGCCTTGACAATGAGGCAGTTACAGGATACCTTTTTTTAAGTTACATTAGTGAGTTCGGCCCTTTCTTTGTCCAGTCCTTTTTGTCCCTGACTATTTAAAAGTTCTCCATTATCTTCGACCTGGCCCCCACTACTGGTTCAGTCTATCACAAATATCACAGTCACTGAGTCAACATATAAAAAGGAAAAGCCAGAAGGGAACTCATAGGAAAGTATGCAGTTACAAAAGTCAGGTAGGCAGGGCTACTGAGCTATGGGAAGAAGCAGGCAGCAGGTGTAAGGATTCTTTTCTTTTCTTTTCGAGGGGGGAAGGCAGGGCAATTGGAGTGAAGTGACTTGCCCAAGGTCCCACAGCTAGTAAGTGTGTCAAGTGTCTGAGGCCAGATTTGAACTCAGGTCCTCCTGAATCCAGGGCCAGGTGCTCTACTCACTGCATCACCTAGCTGCCCCAAGTGTAAAGATTCTAAGTGACAGGAAAGATCTTTGGGTGAAAGAACAATGCAAATGTGAGGCTCACTTGTTCCCGGGTGGTTTTGCTTGTGTGTCTCTCTGATCCCTTGTGTTATGTGCATTCCTGGGGAAGTCTTATGTGCCAGACCATGCTGTGAATAGCCTGAGGACTTGGATACGGTGAACACCACAGAGGTGGGCAATAATGACATGGTACAAAGCAAAATCAATAATGGCTGTTTCCAAGGTTGCACTGGTAAATGTTTAACATTCAGCTTTCTGGAAAAATTATCATCATTATTATTTTTCATTACTTTCTTAAGTCTAGACAATCAAGAGAACAACAAATTGAGCCCTGATTTGTATCATTTGCCAATTTCCAAGATGAAAATGCTCAGACCAAAAATTTAACAATTGACTCTCTCTGAGCAGTACAGGCCAGCTCCAGTACACCACTAGCTGCATCTTTGACACCACTTTCTTTGCCCTTCTCTATTCTCTCAGGTGTACCAATATGAAACTCCAACATATATCCACTAACTATAGCAGACCACCTCCTGTTACATTAATTTACCATTTCTGTCCTGATCACCCAACTACTTGAAATAAACAGAACTGGGGAAATATTAACCCAAATCAGACAGTTTCACTATGAATGAATCAATTTGTCTCCACTCCACCCTATCCTCGTACATATATGTTTTTGTTCATGCATCCCACTTCGCTCTCATTCCTGTAACACAATGCATTGATTTTTCCATAAGATACCAATTCTCAACTTTTTGATATTTGTATTGTTTTATTCACTTATTTATGCATTCATGACTTCATTTGTTCATTCATTCAAAAACAAAGAAATTTATTAACATCTACTCATTATAAGGCACTGGGATAGACTAGGGGAGTTGGGAGATAAATAAGATAAAGAGCTTATAATCTAATAATATTGTCATTTTAGTTGGATTTCTTCACAAAAACATTCATGCACATATTATACACAAACTCACATACTTTCTCTCCTTTCCCCTGCTCCACCCACAAATAGCTTTGTGGTATTTATTTACTTTTAAAATTAAAGTAATTTAGAATTAATCCTGTTTTGGAGAATTTCACAGCACCTCACTAGATAACTTAAAACACCATTGGATACCATCAAACCAGGTTTGGGAATTTCTACTCTAAGGCTCAGGTAGGAAAATGAATCATTAATGACTGAGAAATATAAAACATAACACAGAGCCAAAGAAAACACACGGAACCCCAACACTGAAAGCTACAAGAAACATAGAGGATAGTGTATTGCATTCCCTAGGCCCCTTCAACTCCCTTTCCCCCTGGGGCTCCCTTTACACACCTCCGCCCTCTACCCCCTGCCCCAACATTGTTGCTCTAAACCCAAAAGAGGGAAGATGGTCATCTTCATAAGAAGTGACCCCAAAACAGCCATCATAATAATATGCATAGAACATCTGTACTGTCCCTAGTACTGTCCTAGAAGACATACAAGACACATACTGTGCCTTTGCTCCAGAAATTCGCAATCTTGAAAAGGAGACAAAACTTACAGGATATATTAACCGACTAGTTGTTCTTATTCAGTCACTGTTTTCAATCATGTCCAACTCATTTGGGATTTTCTTGGCAAAGATACTGGAGTGGTTTGCCATTTCCTTCTCCAGCTCATTTTATAGATGAGGAAACTGAGGCAAACAGGGTTAGGTGAATTGCCCAGGGTCACACAGTTAGTAAGTATCTGAGGCCAGATTTGAACTCACAAAGAAGAGTTTCCCTTACTCCAGGCACAGCCCTCTATCCATTGTACCACCCAGCTGCTCTAGGCATGAAACAACTACAGAATGTTGCAAATCAGTGAAGCAATATGATGTGAGAGGAATAGCACTAAATCTAGAGTCAGAGGACCAGGGTTCAAGTCCTGGCTTTGCTACTGGTATAGTATTTTGATAATGATATAGTATAGTAAGTATAGTAAGGGCCTCAGTTTTCTCTAAAATGAAAGGTTTGGATTAGGCGACTTCCTCAGATGAGAACTATAAGGTCCTTTCCAGTTATAAATCCATTATCAATCCTTGTCAAGAAATCACCTAGCCTCTGCTTAGAGTCCATCAATGAGAACAGTTCAGAGAGCTCGCTATGAAGGAACCAATCTGGCAACCAAGGACTAAATGTTGGTGGGAAGCACCATAGCATATCAAGATCAATTCACGCTGGAGTAATCAGAAGAAGCTGCTTAAGGGTGGTATGTCTTGAGTAGGAGCTCTAACGACAGGATGGGATTCAGATAAGGAGAGAGAAAGGATGAAGGCTTCAGAGCAGGAGAAAGAGGGCTCTTGCAAAGATTCCTTTTTCTGCAGCACTAACAATTGTGAACCAAGCAGAATCCTAAAATGCTATCACTAAAGGAACAGACAAGTGTCCCTCAAATATGCTATTGAGCCTTTCCTAAAGGCCTGCCACCCTTAATTGGAAGCAGGTTGGAATTCAAGGACCTATCCTGAAATAATCAATTCTCTCTTGGGCTTTAGTTTCAGTTATAAAATGAGGCGGTTGGACTACATGATCTCTAATGTCCCTTCCAGCTCTAAAAACGATAGCAACAACAGTTAAATCATGAATAGAGTAAGTAGTGAACATGCAAATTATAGTATTTTGTATTGAGCAATCCTTCTGGCCTGTGAGCAAACTCAATTGATAACTCTGTTTGGTGTTATAAAGGTCTGAAGTAGCCTTGGACTTTCATCAGATTTCAAAACTTGACTGTGGTCTAGAAATACATGCATACTAATGCACTGCTGGTGGAACTGTGAATTGACCCATCCATTCTAGAAAACAATTCAGAACTAGACTAGAAAATCAATTAACAGTGTGTGCCTGCTGACCCAGTGATACCACTATTGGACGATGCCTCAAGGAGATCAAAGATAGACAGAAATAAACCCTATATAAATATGCATAAATCACTTTC
>JAQQSZ010014747.1:0-11441 GCA_028646595.1 Phalanger gymnotis
CAGAGAAAGCACTATGGAGTCTGAATGCAGATTGAGGCACACTGTTTGCTCTCCTTTTTTTCTTTTTTTTTTTTGGGGGGGGGGTATTTCTTCTTTCTCACAAGCCATTCCATTGGTCATAATTCTTCTTTACAACTTGACTATTGCGTAAATAAGTTCAATGCAAAGTTACATATAGAAGATATATTGGATTCCATGACATCTTAGGGAGGGAGGGAGGGAGAGGGGGAAGAAAATCTGAAACTCAAAATCACGTGGAACTGTGTTGTAAACTAAAAATAAAAGATCTTAATTTAAAAAAAAAGAATGCTTGAAAGTCCTATATTTCATTGAATATCCATTTTTCCCCTGAAGGATTATACTCAGTTTTGCTGGGTAAGTGATTCTTGGTTTTAATCCCAGCTCATTTGACCTCTGGAATTTCATACTCCAAGCCCTCAGATCCTGTAATGTAGAAGCTGCTAGATCTTGTGTTATCCTGATTGTGTTTTCACAATGCTTGAATTGTTTCTTTTTGACTGCTTGCAATATTTTGTTCTTGACCTGGGAACTCTGAAATTTGGCTACAATATTCCTAGGAGTTTTCCTTTTGAGATCTCTTTCAGGAAGTGATTGGTGGATTCTTTCAATTTCTACTTTACCCTCTAGTTCTAGAATATCTTGATAATTTCTGAAAAGATGTTGTCTAGGTCCTTTTTTTGATCATGGCTTTCAGGTAGTCCAATAATTCTTAAATTATCTCTCCTGGATCTGTTTTCCAGGTCAGTTGTTTTTTCAATGAGACATTTTACATTTCTATTTTTTCATTCTTTTGGTTTTGTTTTATAATTTCTTGATTCTCATAGAGTCATTAGCTTCCGTTTGCTCCATTCAGATCTTTAGGAATTATTTTCTTCTGTGAGCTTTTGGAATGCTTTGTACATTTGTCCTGCGTTTTAAGTCATTCTTCTCTTCATTGGCTTTTTGGACCTCTTTTACCATTTGGGTTAGTCTGTTTTTTAAGGTGTTATTTTCTTCACTATTTTTTGGGTCTCCTTTAGAAGCTATTTACTCATTTTTCATGATTTTCTTGCATCACTCTCATTTCTTGTCCCAATTTTTCCTCTACTTCTCTTACTTGATTTTCAAAATCCTTTTTGAGCTCATCATGGCCTGAGACCAATCCATATTTTTCTTGGAGGCTTTGGATGTAGGAGCTTTGACTTTGTTGTCTTCCTTTGGTTGGATGTTTTGATCTTCTTTGTCACTAAAGTAACATTCTATAGTCTGAATTTTTCCCACTGTTTGCTCATTTTCCCAGCCAATTACTTGACTTTTTAACTCTTTGTTAAGGTAGGGCCATGCTTCCAGTGTGGAGGGCATACTGTCCCAAGCTTCAGGGGTTTTGGGCAGCTGTTTTTAGAGATACTTCTAAGGACCTGTAAGTTTTCAGTTCTTCCAACGTGATATGACCAAAGGAGAAGTGTTTACTCATCTGCTGGCCTGAACTCTGGTCTGTGAGTGACCATAAGAACTCTTTTCTGACTTGGAACTGTGAGGATTCCCTCTTCACCACCACCACAAGCTGTACCACACCAGCACTACTCTTCAGCCCAGGATTGCGACCTAGATCCAAGCATGGGCAAAGCAAGAGAATCCTGCCTCAGTGCTAGCAAAGAAATCCCTGAAATCCCCCTCTGATCAGTCTCTGGATCCCCCCATTGTCTGGGGGCCAAGAGCTCCAGAAGCAGCCACTGCTGCTACCCCAGGGCTGGGGCCAGACTGGGCTCCTCTTTCATCCAGGTCTGAGAGATCTTTCCTATTGACCTTCTAACTTGTCTTTGGTGTTTGCAGGTTGAGAAGTCCGGACGCCACCACAGCTGCCAGTGATTTAGTCCCCTGAGGCCTGCTCTGGACTTGCTGGGGCCTGGTCTGTGATGGCACATTTTATGCTAGACCATGCTCCTCTCCCAGCCTAGTGCAATAGACCTTTCCTGTCAACCTTCCAGGTTATCTTGGGCTGGAAATTTGTTTTACTGTATCATTTTGTGGGTTCTTTTGCTCTAGAATGTGTTTAGAGTAATTTTTACAGGTATTTGGAGTGGTTTGGATGAGAGCTCAAGCAAGTCCCTGCTTTAACTCCACCATCTTGGCCCTGTCGAGTCTTTACCATTTGAAAACCTACTGGTTCTTGGAACTCCAAGGTTTTGAACAAGGGATACAGGCAAATGGTGACACTAACAGAAATAATGAAGTGAAAAAGTGGAGAAGGCACATAGGGAAAGATAATACTCTTTGTTTGGGAAATGTTGAATTTGCAGCAGTAGTATAACATGTCCATGGAGATGTCCGGTTGCTAGTTGCATATTCAGATCTGGAACTTGAGAGAGAGATTAAGAGATGGAGAAAAGTAATCTGGAATCAGAAGTCGTTTTCATAGAAGTTCCATAGACAATATGTCATAGTGTTTAGATTTCTGGTTTCCTGACAGCTTCAAGTCCCACTTTTGACAAATGTGAATGATCCTGAGCAAGTCATTTAACCTCTCAATGCTCTAGGTATTACCCTAAGACTATAAATTACAGAGGAGAGCTGACTTGTAGAATTTTCTCAGCACAGAGTATCCTGTTTAAACCACTCAAATCACAGGTCCAGCCCATATCCCTACTCTTTATAAACATTACTCTCCAAACCTTGGAAGTGATTTAGAGTAGAAAGAAAAGAGAAGAGGACAGATCTTAATGAAAGTATTCACATCAAGAAGTTAGAAATTGAATAAAGAGCCAGCAAAAGGAAAATAAATTTTCCCCTTGGTGGTGATAGAGAACTGTTAGACGAAGGGTGAGAATCAGGTGCCTGTGAAGCAAAGGAAGGAGAAAGTGGCATCCTCTGCACAGCATCTAGTTCCCATGCTCAAGAAGATGTAGTTATTCACTATTGTCTCCACGATTAAATGCAAGCTATTCTCTTTGTTACTGAAAGTATTTCACAGGCAGGCTCCAACCTACCTTTCTTTTAGGAAGATTGGAGTAGGGGAGGGGTGGGTTTCTTCTTAATTTTGAAAATATTCCATTTTAATAAGGAAAAATAGTATGGTAGAGTTGAAGTTAATTATCTTGGTGCCTTGGGGGAGACTTTTGTTTTTCAGTCATTTAAGTCATGTGACCCAATTTGGGGTTTTCTTGACAAAGATACTGGAGTGGTTTGTCATTTCCTTCTCCAGCTTACTTTATAGATGAGGAAACTGAGGCAAACAGGATTAAGTGATAGGGTCACACAGCGATTAAGTGTTTGAAGGCAGAGTTGAACTCAGGAAGATAAGTCTTTCTGACTTCAGGCTTGGCACTCTATCCACTGTACCACATAGCTGTCTTTGGGAGAGATTGTTAAGCTCTTCTTTTTAAGCCTATTTTGCCCATCATGTTTATAACAACAATGTTGCTAGCAGCTGCTATGGAGGTAAAAGACCAAAAATAACAGCATACAGAAGGGCTGCTAGCACAGGTACTTTGATCTGCTTTTCTAAGGAAAGCAACTTTAAGCGGTTAACAATCTTACTTTAATTAAACATACACATATCATTCACTTTGTTCAGGGGAAAAAGTCAACACCCTGAACTTCAGAACAAATACAAACAGAAACTACAAACAGATCAACAGACATGCTTTGTCTGATCAAGACATCACATACATAGCTACCAAAAAGAGAACCACCAACATCTGGGTTTTCAAAGCCAGGGCGGGTCTTGCAATGGCTACTCAGAGTCTCGTCACCAATGGTCTTTCAATGACTGTGCCCCCAAAGGCAAAATGCTAACCTCTGAGTTTATATACACTTCTTCGGGGTCAAAGGGTCTCACAACCATGTGACTCAAACTCACAAGACTTAAGCCTTCCCTTGATGTAAGCATGTCATCAAAGACTCAAGATTCAATCAAAGATTCCTTACTGCTGAGAAGCACTCCAAAGCAAAGACAACAAAAAGTCCACTTTACTTTCCATTACATTTGAAAGGCAAACCTCATCAAAAGTACTTGATTACCTCAGCATTCCAAAAGAGAAAACAGTAAATAAAAGTCTCACCCTAATTATTATAACAATGTTGGAGCTGCAATTGGCATCTAGATTGGGCTACTAGGGCCCTCCAATATACCTTCCATTCCCCTTTATGTAAACTTGAGTCCAACCAAACTGCCCTTTCTATACTTCACAAAAAACATTTCATCTCTCATCTCCATACCTTTGCATAGGCTGTTCTCTATGCTTGAATGAACTCTCTTTGTCACCTCTGCCTTTGAAAATCCATGATTTCTTTCAAGCGTTAGCTTAATCGACATGCTCTGAGGCATTTCCTGATTCCTCCTGCTCCGTACACTTCCCCTATAAAATTACCTTCTAATTATTTTGTATGCAACATAGACACAGACATAATTTTTTCTTCATAGAATGTAAGACAAGGACCATATTACTTTTAAATCCTTTATATTCCCAACACCTAGTAGATCCTTAGTAAATAACTGTTGATTGATTGATAGCAGGGAGTGATCAACAACATGAAATGGTGGAGAGAAGATGTTTCAACTCAAATAAATTCAATGACCATTTGTTAATTTAAGGAGGATGAGAATTGAATGTGTGTTATTGACTATGGTAATTAGGTAGTTTTGGTGACCTTTGTAAAAGGAGTTGGAGTAGAATTGTAGTCTCAGAAGTCTAGTCAATGAATATAAACAATGCTTTTACAGGGCTTCTTAGCCTGGGGTCCATAACCTGTTCTATAAAAATGCTATTTTGATAAATATTTCAATATAATTCATTTCTTTTCTAATTAAATATATTTTATGTGCTTTTAAGAATTACTCTAAGAACCATAGTGTCCAGAACACAAAAACATATCAGGAACTCCTGTTATAGAGGTTTAGCAGTTAAAGTGAATAAAGATATCATACATAGGTGGGCAAGACAGAAAAGTGAAAGGAAGATTTCTTTTAGGACATTTATAGGTCCTTCATAGACAAATGAGAAGAAACCATTATTGAAGAAGGAACATCTAGAAAAACATAAAGTGGAGATGACCATAGCAATAAGGCCCTGAAGGAGGTGGAAGGCAATGAAAAAAAAATCATGGGTAGAGGGATTAACCTTAGTGAGGAGCAGGGATCACTTATGATCCATGGGAAAGAGAAGTAGGTGATGATAAGGATGAATCCCAGATATTGTTGATGTATATCTATATATAATATGGTATTCATTGGAATAATGAAATAAAATAAAGGTAAAAGGCAAAGCAAGACAAATAACTCTGTTGGCCAATCCATTAGAAATTTAAATCACTTTGGTGGTGGAACGGAGGATGGATTGGAGTGGGAAGAGACTTCAGGCAGACAGACCCATAAGCAGACTATTGTAGTAGTCCAAACATGAAGTGACAAGGACTTGCACAAGGGTGGTAACAGTATCACAGAAGAAAAGGAAGCATATTTAAGTGATGTTACAAAGGCAAAATTAATAAACCTTGGCAGCAGATTGGATGAGAGATAATGAGGGGTTGAGGATGACACCTGTGTTGTGAGCCTAGGAATCTTGGAGGATGGTGTGCGCTTTGCAGTAATAGACAAGAACCTGAACCAGATTAAAATATAAATAAGAAATATTCTAAAAATATGATAAAACAGATAATAGTAATATGTGATCTTCTAAGTCAACATGAAGCCAGTGGGATCCTTACATATGGCTTAGTGTTCCCCCCACCCACCCCATTTTTATTTGAATTTGAAATCACTGACCTACACAGCAGGTGCTGAATAGTATAGGTACAGAAAATTTTTTTCTTATATATTCCTTATATCAATGATCAAAGAAATTTAGTAATGTAGATAGCACTGAAATCACCTAAGTATTGATCAAAGACCAAAATTTTAAAAAATCCTAAACAGTTAAATACTTTCTTGAAGTAGAGTTAATCTCCTTTGCCATTTCCTTCAAGAGCTTTCTTGTTTTTAAAAATATTATTTCCCTACTAAGCTCTTCATCAGTATTCCACTCCAAAATTTCTAAATGAGGAGGAATATTCTTTTATCTTAAGGGAGTCAATCAGATCACCAGGGACAAGGAATAAAACAAAATCAGATTTTGGTTAGATCTCAGAAGCATACCTATTTCTATCACCATTTTATAATAGCTAACACTGCTTGGGGACATCTCTGATGTATGACACTTAAGGTGTCCCCACGAATTACAAAGTTAATTTCAGCATAAAGTCAATAGTTAGAAGTTTTCATATGCTTGTTTTTTAAATAATAGCTATCATCTATATAGTACTTTAAGATTTTCAAGTTATTTAACATATATATTAATAACATATTTTAAATAAATCATATAAACAAAAATCTATTCCACTCTCAATCCCCTGTGGAAAAAAAGAAAAATAAAAGCAATACCATTGTAAAAATATTAAGAGTTGATGAAAACAAGTTCTCATTTTGGCCATATGCAAAAAGAGTCTCAATTTGCATCCTGAGTACATAAATTTTTTAGGAGATGGGTAGCATGTTTTATCGTGTTTCCTCTTTTATTGTTGTTGGTCACTATGTAGATAAGAGTTCTTAAGTCTTGAGAGTTGTTTGTATTTAAAATGTTATTGTTAATGTATAAATTGTTCTCCAGATTCTGCTCACTTCCCTCTGTATCAATTCATTTGAGCTTTCCTAGGTTTCTCTAAAACCATGCCTTTCATCATTTCTTAAAGCACAGTAATAGTAAAAGCACAATTATATTCATATACCAAAATTTGTTCAGCCATTCCTCAAATAATGGGTACCCCTTAACTTTATAGTTCTTTGCCACCACAAAAGAATATTTGTATGTGTGCATACACATCCATATATACATATATACTCACATATATACACACATAATCTATATGTGTGTATGCATATACATGTATATGCTGTAAAATGAACTGGAGAAGGAAATGGTAAACCACTCTAGTATCTCTTCCAAGAAAACCCCAAATAGGATCACAAAGAGTCTGCCATGACTGAAAAATGATGGAACAACAAAATAAGTGTATATATATACACACATACATAATGTATGTATATGTACATGCATACGTCTAGTAGTGATATTGATGGATCAAGGGCTACGTATAGTTTAGTGGAATTTTAGGCATAGTTCCAAATTACTTTCCAAATGGCAAGACAGCTCCATCCACAGTGCATTAAAGTGCCATTCAAACACTTGTAATTTGGAAGTGTTAACTTTTCCAATAGCATGGGTGTGAGGTGAAACCTCAGAGTTTTCCTTTACATTTCTCTAATTATTAGTGAGTTGGAACACTTTTTGTAGTTCTAGTTAACTTTTATTTCTTATTTAGAAAAGAATCTATTGTTCAGAAATTTATAACTTAGATTATGGATTTATTCTTATAAATTTCTATAATTTCTTTATGTGTTTTAAAAATGAGTTTCTTCTCAGTGAAATTTACTACAAAAAAATTCCCCCAATTTTGTTTCCCTTCTAGTCTTAGCTACATTGGGTTCATTTGCACAAAATCTTTTTTAATTGTATATAATCAAAATTGACCATTTTATTTTCAGTGATCTGGTCTATCTCTTGTCACTTTTAGCACAGTGCCTGGTACATCGTAGGCCCTTAATAAGTGTTTATCGATTGACTGATTGAAAGTCAAATTTCTTCCTTGCTCTTTTAATTTGGTTATGACATCACCCTTTAAGTTTGTAGTATATCAGTTTGGTGCTTATCTTGATATATAGTGAGATGTCTTTCTATACTTAATTTACCCAAAGTTTTTTTTCTAGATTTCCCAGTAATTTTAACCCTAGTAGGTGGTATTTTTGCATTGATCAAATGCTAACCTACTTGCTTTTATTTTGTGTGTGTGTGTGTGTATGTAATGTGTTCCACTAATCAACTTTCCAATGTCTTAAGTAATAACAACTCACTTTTATAATTATAATTTCATAGTATAGTTTGAGATCTGGTACTGCTAAACTTTCATCCTTATTTTTTCACTATTTCTCTTTAGAGTCTTGACCTTTTGTTCTTCCAGATATACTTCTTTTTGCCCCTAGCTTTGTAAAGTAATCCTTTGGTACTTTAATTGGTAGGGCACTAAATAAGTAAATTAAGTAGTGTTTCTATTATATTTGTATAGCCTACCCATGAGCAATCAATATTTCTGCAATTATTTGGGTCTGTATTTGTTTCCTTAAGTTTTTTTGTAATTGTTTTTATATAGTTCCTATGTGTTTTGGCAAATATACTTCCAAGGATTTTTTGCCTTTTATAGTTATTTTCAGTGGAATTTCTCTTTCTGTTTCTTCCTACTGGGTTTTGTTAATAATACACCGACATGCTGGTGATTTGTATGGATTCACTTCATATTTTGCAAATTTGCTTAAGTTTTTAATTTTTCAGTTAATATTTAATTCACTCTATTTCTCTAGGTAAAATATATCATCTTTTGAAAAAGCAATATTTTTTCCTTTTAATACTTTTAATTACTTTTTAAAAATAACCTAGTATGTTTGATACTATTTCAATTAGGAAGGGTGGTAATAGATATTTTTTTCCATCTCAAATCTCATTAGAAAGAGCTTCTCTTTTACATAACACTGGCTTGGGTTTAGTAAGATGCTATTTTATCATAAATGAAGGACTGTTTACTCTTATTTTTTCCTAATTACTTGGATGTCGTCTGTTATTTAAAGTTTTTTCTACATCTATTGATATGATCATATGATTATGTTATATGACTGATAGTCTATTATGTTCATTGTCTTTCTAATATTGAGCCAACACTGCATTCCTGGTAAATAGCCCACCTCCTCATAGTATAAAATCTTTGTGTTATATTGCAATAATCTACCTGCCAATATTTTATTTAAATTTTTTGTGCTGTTTTTTCAATAGAAATATTGGTCTATAGTCTATTTCTTTGTTTTTGCTCTTCCTGATTTAGGTATCAGTATGATATTGGTTATCATATAGAGAATTTTATAGGATCTCTTCCTATCTTGGCAGGTACTTTATGTAATATGGAATAAATTATTGTTTGGAGATTTGATATAATTCATTTGTAAACATATCTAATCATTAGGATTTTTGTTTGGGAGCTCCTTTATGGGGTGTTCAATTTTTTTTTATGAGACTGGCTTATTTAAGCAATCTGTGAATATTATATATATATTTGTAAATATTCATCCATTAATTTAGGTTATCAGTTTTGTTTGGCATACAATTGAACAAAATAGTTTTTTTTATAACTAACTTCTTCATTTGTTCTGAATTCTCTTTTTTCATATTAGATATTGGTGGTTTTTATTTCCTTTTCATAAAATTAACTCATGGCTTATGTCTTTTATTTCAGTTCCAACTCTCCATTTTGTTTACTTTCGAATTTGTTAATCTTTGATTTTTTTATATTTTCTATTATGGAGTTTGCCTTTTAAATTTTTTAGCATTTAGATTTTTTGGTTGCATGCCCATTTTATGGGTCTATTATCCCTTTATTTATAAAAGTGTTTTAAAGATAGGGACTTTCCTTTCAGGACTACTTTGCCTATATCCAGAAAATTTTTATATGTTCTTTCATTGTTATCATCATGTTTATTACTCTTAATGCATTATGATAAGTAACTGAAGTTTTAATATTAATATTTCTACTTTTATGCATTTGTGACGTTTTATGCTTAACAAAAGGTCAATATTTGTATACGTTCCAGGCACAAAGGAAAAATATGCATATTCCTTTTTGTTTCTATCCAGTAATCACCAGAGGTCTATTACATCTAAATTTTTATAAATTCTTTTCAGGTACTTTCAGTCTTTTTTTTTGTTAGATTTATTTAGGTCAGAAATAAACATATTGATATCCCCCAATACTATAGTCTTACTGTCCATTCTTCTCCGTAACTCTTAATTTTCCTTTAAGCATTTAAGTGTCATTTAATGCATGGAGGTTAAAAATTGACATTAATTAATTTTCTATTGTATTTTCCAGCACAATGTAGTTTCCCTGTTTGTCTCATTTATTCAGGTCTAATTTTGCTGTTACTAAATATGAGATCATGGTTACTACCCATATTTTTTTTTTCTGAAGCATAATCAGTTTTACTTCAGTGTCTTATTTTTAACTCTCTGTTAAGGGTAGTGCTTATAAGCAACATACTGTCAGATTCTACTTTATACCATATTTATGTATCTTCTTCATTTTTTTTTTGCTTAGTTCATCCTATTTTCCCTTACAGTATTGATTATTAACAGTGTATTTCCCTCCATTCCATTTCTTATATGATTTCTTCTCTTTGCTTGCTAGCTACTCTTTACAAAGAAGAGAATAGAGAAAAGAATACATTTAGCAGCAGTGCTAGAGTGCTATAGCACCAGTGCTATACTTAATGTATTTTTTTCTGTTACTTCTTTCCTCTCTGATTTTGTTCACCCATAGCCCAAGAACAGGTTTTTGCACTTCATTTCTTTTACATCTCTCTTTATGGGTTTAATCCTTTTAGGTTAGAGATTGTTTTACCTATAACTAATCCGTCCTTGAATGTACCCTTGTTCTTATCCTCTGCTACCCCTCTTCCTATTCTCCAGTTTTCCTTTTGAGTGAAGTGTGTTTCTGCACCCAACTCTCTCTGTATTTTACATTCCTTTGAGCAGTTCAGATGAAAGTGAAGTTGAAGTGTTAACTGTTCTCTCCACTCATTCCTCCTTGATTGTATAGGGTCTATTTCTGTGTTTTAATTATATAAAATAATTTCCCCCACCTTTCCCCATCATTATTTCTTTTCTTATTTTAAAATCACCAAAATAACATAAATACTCCACAACTCTTTTCTTTGTCTTCCTCTGAAACCCTAGTTAACAAATTGGTTCTGAAGGGATAAATATATTATACACACTCTTTATTAGAATGTAAATACTTCATCTGTTTAGTCACTTTAGGTTGCTCACATGTATTTACTCTATGTTTCTCTTTACTTCCATAATTGTATTTAAAATTTCTGTTGTTTTCATTAAAAATGCTTAAAAGTTCTTTCTTTAATTAAAGATCCATTTTTTTACCTGCAGGATAACACTCAGTTTTGCAGATTGTATGCCTGTATCTTTTTGAGCATCATTCCAAGCTCTCTGTTTCATTTAATATTTGAAATCAAGTTTTGACTTTTAAAAAATATTACTTTGTTATAGGAATTCTAGTTGAACTTTTGTCCAAATTTTTTTTTTCTTTGTGGCTTTCATTGTACATATTTTGAGGTCATTCCTTCTTCTGAGTCTTGTGCATCCTTGTCACCATAATATCTCTTGAAGTGGAAATTCTTTTTTGTTTACTCATGTCTCTAGTTTATTTCCTGAATTAGAATTTTGTGTTAGTGTGTTGTAAGGCAAAAAATTGTCTCCTTAGCACTTAGTTCACAAGTGCCCTTGAAGAGT
>JAQQSZ010014748.1:0-11441 GCA_028646595.1 Phalanger gymnotis
CCCCTTCTATAATTCCCCCTTTTTATCTTCTTCCCCCTTCTTTCCTGTGGGGTAAGATACCCAATTGAGTGTGTATGATATTCTCTCCTCAGGTCAAATCCAATGAGAGCAAGATTTACTCATTCTTCCTCACCTGCCCCCTCTTCCCTTCCTACAGAACTGCTTTTTCTTGCCACTTTTATGTGAAACAATTTACCCCATTCTTTCTCCCTCTCTCAATATATTCATCTCTTATCTCTTAATTTGAATTTTTTTAGATATCATCCCTTCATGTTCAACTTACCCTGTTCACTATATATACACATATACATATACACCTACTTATATACATACCTAGACACACACATATCTGTATATGTATCTATCTATCTATCTATCTATCTATCTATCTATCTATCTATCTATCTATGTATACATACATACACATACATATATATGCTTATTCCTTTCAGCTACTATGATACTGATGTCTCATGAATCATACACATCATCTTTCCATGTAGGAATGTAAACAAAACAGCTCAACTTTATTAAGTCCCTTATGATTTTTCTTTCTTGTTTACCTTTTCATGCTTCTCTTGATTGTTGTGTTTGAGAGTCAAATTTTCTATTCAGTTCTGGTCTTTTCACGGAGAAAGCTTGAAAGTCCTCTATTTTGTTGAAAATCCATATTTTGCCTTGGAGCATGATACTCAGTTTTGCTGGGTAGGCGATTCTTGGTTTTAATCCTAGCTCCATTGACCTCCGGAATATCGCATTCCATGCCCTTCAGTCCCTTAACGTGGAAACTACTAGATTCTGTGTTATCCTGATTGTGTTTCCAAAATACTCAAATTGTTTCTTTCAGGCTGCTTGCAGCATTTTCTCCTTGATTTGGAAATTCTGAAATTTGGAGACAATATTCCTAGGAGTTTTCTTTTGGGATCTATTTGAGGAGGTGACCTGTGGATTCTTTCAATTTCTATTTTACAATTTCTATTTCTGTTTTATAATAAGTTGATTTATCATCAAGTCACTAGCTTCCACTTGCTCCAATCTAATTTTTAAGGTAACATTTTCTTCAGTGGTCTTTTGGACCACCTTTTCCATTTGGCTAATTCTGCCTTTCAAGGTATTCTTCTCCTCATTGTCTTTTTGGAGCTCTTTTGCCATTTGAGTTAGTCCATTTTTTAAGGTGTTGTTTTCTTCAGTATATTTTTCAGTATTTTTTGGGGTCTCCTTTAGCAATTCATTGACTTCTTTTTCATGGTTTTCTCACATCATTCTCATTTCTCTTCCCAATTTTTCCTCTATTTCTCTAACTTGCTTTTCCAAATCCTTTTTGAGCTCTTCCATGGCCAGAGACCAGTTCATGTTTTCCTTGGAGGCTTTTGATGTAGGCTCTTTGACTTTGTTGATTTCTTCAGGCTGTATGTTTTGATCTTCTTTGTCACCAAAAAAAGATTCCAAAGTCTGAGACTGAATCTGAGTGCATTTTCGCTGCCTGGCCACGTTCCCAGCCAACTTACTTGACCCTTAAGTTTTTCAGCAAAGTATGACTGCTGATAAAGAGTACTTTGTTCCAAGCTTGAGGGGATGCATTGTTGATTTCAGAGCTATTTCTATACAGCCAGCTCTGCCACACCAACACTCCTCCTTACCCAAGAACTGCCAACCTGGACCTGACACAAATCTTAAGCAGGCTCTTCACTCCTGCTCTTATCTGCCATTTAATTCTTCCCATCAGGTTGGCCTGGGGCCAGAAGCAACTGCAGCTGCAGTTCTGTAGCTGCTCCACCTGCTTTTCCCCAGGGGGCCGTGGATAAACTGCGAACTCTTTTCACTCTGTCCCCCAAAGCTTTTCTCACTAACCTTCTCTGTTGTCTTCGGTGTTTGTGGATTGAGAAGTCTGGTAACTGCTACAGCTCACTGATTCAGGGTGCTAGGGCCTGTCTTGCCTGGCTCCTGGTGTGATTGGTCCTGCCACCATCGCCCACACTGGGATCCGCTCTCCTCTGCCTTCAGCTCTGTGTGCGATAGATCTCATCCAGCGACCATCCAGGCTGTCCTGGGCTGGATCCCTGCTTCCCTTTGCTATTTTGTGGGTTCTGCATTTCTAGAATTTGTTCAGAGCCATTTTTATAGGTTTTTGGAGGGACCTGCTGGGGAGGTCACGCAAGTCCCTGCTTTCCAGCTGCTATCTTAGTTCCCTGTAATTTCAAATGTAGTCACTTTTGAGGTGACAGACATGGGGAGCTTTTCATTTCACATCAGAATTACTCTAAAATTTTTCTAAATATTTTATACGACTGGTGCTTTTTCAATATATGTAATGGAATTTCCACTGTCAAATGAGATGAAAATGTGCTTAATACATATCCATTTACATCCAGCAATATGCGGTGATTCTTTTAAATTTAGAGTATTCTGTAAGTCAGAATAAAAGGTTCTTTTTATGAGAACTATTCCATCATAGGAATATTTTAGATGAAAACAACTTTTCTTTATATCCACCCTGAATGATGACCTGGAATAGTTCCTAAGCCAGTGGATGCCATCAAAAAAATTCTTACTTCATTAACAAAGAGCATTATATAATTTCCAGAATGATATGTCATAAAGGAATGCAATCTGATTTAAAGATATCAGCTACTAATTATGACTCATTTGATGTTGTCTTTTCATAATCTCTGTTGGATAGTTATGGATTCTTCACTTCTCTCTTTCAAGCACTCAATATTTTCAGCAATTGATTTTGTAGCCAGAACAAATCTCTCTTGTAGTATCTTTTTTAGATTTGTTAAAATTGGATGAAAAAACTCTTAAAAACCTATTTTAGGACAAGGTTTATTAGGGTGATTTTTAGCTTGAATTCAAAATTCCATTGTGCTGCAAATATTTTCCATCTTAGATTTTCACTTACTGAAAGGTTAAGTAAAGATTGCAAACATAGTCATTTAGTACTAATACAGAAACTAGATAGAATTCTTCAAATATTTCAGATACTTCTACATAAGAAGAATTATTTCTGTTTGGGGTTGAAATCTAACTTCAAGAAGTCCAAAACAGGAAGTAATAGTGTAAGTATATAGGGTATTACGTTAGGAGCAAACAAAGAGTTCATGTTAATTAACTAGCTTACATAATAATGTCTTACATTTAATAACATTTGCTATCTCTATATCCCATACCAGAATCCTATGCAAATCAGTAGGAAAGATATACTTCACACTGCATTTTAAAATGCTTGAGAGGGAGAATGGCATAGTAGATAGGGTACTGGACTTTGAGTCAGGAATATCTCAATTTATATCACACTTCTGATAATTACTAGTTCTATCACCATGGGTGATTGACTTAAACTCTCCAAGCCTAAGTTTTCTAATCTATAAAATGAGATGGTTAAACTCAGTGACTTCTGAGGTCTCTTCTAATTCTAAATCTATGACATTATAAGGATGAATTCAAGTCAGAAAGGCCTAGTTACAAGGCCTGCTTGATAAATACTGGATGCTTAACCCTAAGTGAGTTATTTAACTTCTCAGTACTCCAGGAAATTCTCTGAAACTATAAGTCACAAATCTTGTGCTGACATGAAATGGCAGAATGAATCTCTTCAGGGGGAGTTACCTACACGAATAAAATCATAGCTCTAACCACCCCCACAATACATATGACCATGCATGTGTGTATGTATGTATATGTAAGTGTATCTATACATAAACACACATATTTGTATATATACACATATATAAATATATATATATATATATCATCTTCTGTAGTTATTACTTTTCGGATACTACAGAGCTTATAATTATTCACCAAGGATTTATATGTGCCAAATACTGTTCTAGGCATTGAAAATAAAATGAAAAATAAAATGAAATAATCTCTGTCTTCCAGAAGCATATATTCTACTGATAAGCTTACATTTTTAACTGGAATATAACAAGTAACAAATGGCTTATCTTACATGTGCAAGCATGACAAGATCAGGTTCTTAAATTTTGGAAGAGGAAGGTTAGTTGGCAAATACTAGGTCCTTCCTATGGGTTCTCTAACCTCAATTTTCAACTTCTTTTGATAATTTATTTAACATCATCCTCTATGATGTGAATAACTGCCTAAGAAAGTTATTGTTTAAAGTAGGGAAATTCTGATGGCAGAGTAAAGGTCCCTGACTTTATAAAAAGACTCATTTTTACTCACCTGAGGTCTCCCTAAGATGCTTCCAAATACCTTTAATGATGTTAAACAAATTCTATAATGGCAGAAGCCACAAAAAGATGGAGTAACACAATTTTCCAGCCTGAGACAACTTAGAAAGTCTGCAGGAAAGGTCTGTTGCACCAGAGTAAGAGAGAAATGCAGAGTTAGCCCCAGACACCCAGGAGGAGACCTTGGTCTGCTGAATCAGTGGTAGCAGAGCAGGTTCTAAACCTCTCAGCCCACAGACAGTAAAGGGGTCAAACAACTGGCCAGAAGGATATTTACAGCAGTCCCTTTGCTGATACCAGGGGCGGACATCTTTTGCATTGCTTATACTTGGACCTGGGTGCCTGTCCTGGGTCTTAGTCCCAGTGCAAAGAAGAGTACTAACACAGCAGAGCTCATAGCCACAGGAGAAGGTAACCCTGGTCATAATTCCAGGGCTGAAAAGAGTGCTTCTGGTAATTCATAAACCAGTACACAGTAGAGGAGAAAAGTAAGCAGACCTCTCCCTATATCATACCACCTTGGAAGAGCCCAAAACCCAGAACTACCTCTGAACAACAGTTGCACAAAAACCCTGAAGCTTGGGACACTTGTGAAGCAGATACCCACTTCAGCATAGTGTTAAAAAGTCAAGAAATAGTCTGGAAAATGAGCAAACAACAGAAATGAATTCTGATCATAGAAAGTTACTAGGGTGCCAGGGAAGATCAAAACACACACTCAGAAGAAGACAACAAAGTCAAAGCTCCTACACCCAAAGCCTCCAAGAAAAATCTGCACTGATCTCAAGTCATGGAAGAGCTCAAAAGGGATTTTTAAAATTAAGTAAAAGAGGTAGAAGAGAAAAAATGGGAAAAGAATTGATAGTAATGCAAAAAAAAATCATGGAAAAAGAGTTAACAGCTTTGTAAATGAGGCAAAAAAAATTGAAGAAAATTTTAAAAAGCAGAAGTAGCTGAATGGAAGAGGTACAAAAGCTCACTGAAGAAAATGATTCCTTAAAAGTTAGAATTGGGCATGTGGAAGGTAATGACTTCATGAGAAATCAAGAAAAAGCAAACAAAATCAAAAGAGTGGGAAAAAAGATAAGAAAATGTGAAACATCATTGGAAAAATGACCTAACTGGAAAATAGGTACAGGGGAGAAATTTTAGGAATTATTGGGCCACGTGAAAGTCATAAAAAAAGAGCCCAGATATTGTATTTTCAAGGAATTATCAAGGAAACTTGCACTTTTATTCTAGAATTAGGGGGTAAAATAGAAATTGAAAGGATCCACCAGTCACCTTCTAAAAGAGATCCCAAGATGAAAAATCCCAGGAATATTATTTTCAAATTCCAGACCTCCCAGATAAAGATAAATGCTGGGTGCAGCTAAAAAGAAACAATTCAAATATTGTGGAAATATCATCAGAATAACTCGAGATTTAGCAGCTTCTACATTAAAGAATTGGAATGCTTAGAATATGATATTCCAGAGGATAATGCAGTTCGAGGGAGGTAAAAGTCAGAAGCAAAACACTTTTGAGAATGGACAGGGTAAAAGGAGAGAGAGGGCAGCATAAAAATGAGAAAATAAGATGGAGTGTAAAACAGTAATCACTACTGTGAAATAAAATTTACAGTGAGTTTCTATGATAAAGACTTCATATCTAAAACATAGAAAATGGAGTCAAATTTAGAGAAATAAAAGCCATTCATTAATTGATAAATGGTCAAAGTATATGAACAGGCAGTTTTCAGACTAAGTAATCAAAGCTATCTATAGTCATATAAAAATGTTCAAAATCACTATTGATGAGAGAAATGCCCTTTAAATGACTCTGAGCTACTACCTCCCACCTGTCAGATTGGCTTATGTGACAGAAAAGGATAATGATAAATGTTGGAGGAGATATGGGAAAATGAAAACACTAATGTGCTATTGATGAAATTGTATCCTGATTCAACCATTCTGGAGACCAATTTGGAAATATGCCCTAAGGGCTGTAAAACCATGTATACCTTTTGAACGAGCAATAGCACTAAAAGGTCTGTGTCCCACAAAGATTAAAAAAAAAAGAAAGGAAAAGAAAAAAAAAAGACCTATGTGTACAAAAATATTTATAGCAGATCTTTCAATGGTGGAAAAAAATTGGAAATTGATAGAATGTCCATCAATTGGAGAATGGCTAAACAAATTGTTTCATATAATTATGATGGAATACTATTGTGCTTTAAGAAATGATGGGCAGGGTGCTCTCAGAAAACCAGGGAAAGACTTACATGAACTGATGCAAAGAGAAGTGAGAAGAACCAAGAGAGTATTGTACACAGTAACAGCAATATTGTATGATGACCGACTAAACAATTTAGCTGTTCTCAGCAATACAATGATCCAAGACAGTTTTGTAGGACTTATGATGAAAGATGTGGTCCATCTCCAGAGGAAGAACTGGTAGAGCCTGAAAAGAGATCAAAGATACTTTTTCCTTGCTTTATTTTTCTTTCGTTTTAGTTTGTTTGGTTTTTTTTTTTGGTTTGTTTTCTTTCACAGAATGATTTAGAAGGAGTTGTGTTTTTCATTACTACACATGTATAGTCTTTGTCAAATTGCTTGCCTTCTCAATGGCAGGTAGAATTTGGAACTCAAACTTCCAAAACAAAAAGGAATGTCAAAATTGATTTTGCATGGAAATGGGAAAAATAAATTATTAAAACTGGAAAAAAAGAAACTTCAAAGTAAGGAAATTTTGACCTTTTTAAAAGTATATCATAAGTATAGGGCACCAATGATGCTTTTCTAAAATTATATTCTCAAGACTGCCATAGGTTTTTTTTTTTGGTAAAATCATCAGAATTTACACTGATTTTCATTGAAAATCTGAAAGTAAACTTCTAGAGGGAAAACAGTGATAGAGCATACTACTTAGTCCAGATACATTAAATGAACTCTCAGATAATAGAATTAACATATTTCCCATATGTTGGATATTATCATTTACTCAAACAAATACAAATCACATATGCCAGGAGGGTGCAATTTTCTAATACACTTATTCAATATTGAGTGATATATTCATTTCTTTTTCCTCCTACAGCAGATTTTCTGTTGCCTAAACGCTCATGGCTTTCAGAATTCTTAATATATCTGATGAACTTGGCTGATTTAAATAACTTCAGCTTTATCCTTCAAATTTTCTTAAAGGTGATTATGGGCTGTAGGCAAAACTTTAATCACATGTAATTGTTCTTGGATATTTAACCATAGCCATACTGTTGATCAATGTTAACTTGGCAAAATTACTATTGGCCTTGTGACCATTTGGTAAGAGGATAAATGAGGCATAGAATCTCAGAATCATGGAATTTATGAGTTGGGAGGTATTCCAGAGGCCATTTAGTTGAACTCATTTGTGAAGGACAACAAAATACCCTCTATTTTATGTTTTCCAAATGGTCTTTCAGATTTTGCCAAAGACTTCAAGTGAGAAGTAACCTAGTATAATCTAAAGCATCACAGTCTACTTTCCAACAATTTTAATTATTAATGATTTTTAACTGTTTATCATTTTCATTTACTATTTTAGTTTTCAACACTGATTTTCCACAAGATTTTGAGTTACAAATTTTCTCCCCATTTCTACCCTCCCCTCTGCACTCCAAGATGGCATATATTCTGATTGCCTTGTTCCCTAGTCAGCCCTCCCTTCAGTCACCCCCTCTATCCCTTTTCCCCTTACTTTCTTATATGTTATCATAGATATTTATGCCTCATTCCTTACATTATCCTGTTTCCCAGATGCATGCAAAAAGAACTATTTTTTTTTTCCTTTTAAACATTGAGTTCCAAACTCTCTCCTCTCTTCCCTTCCCACCCACCCTCCCTAGGAAGGCAATAAATTCAACATAGGTCACACATGTATCATTATGTAAAACACTATCACGATACTTATGCTGTGAAAGGCTACCTATATTTCTTTCCATCCAATCCTGTCTCCCTTTATTTAATTTTCTCCCTTGACCCTGTCCCTTTTCAAAAGTGTTTGCTTTTGATTACCTCCTCCCCCTACCTATCCTCCCTTCTATCATCACCCCCGTCTTATTATCCCCTTACCCTTACTTTGCTGTGGAGTAAGATACCCAATTGAGTGTGTATATTATTCCCTCCTGAAGTAGAATCTGATGAGACCAAGATTCACTTGTTTCCCCTCACCTGCCCCCCTTCCCTTCCAAAAGAACTGCTTTTCTTGCCACATTTATGTGAGATAACTTACCCTATTCTATCTCTCCCTTTCTCCCTCTCTCAATATATTCCTCTCTCATCTCTTAATTTGATTTTATTTTTTAGATATCATCCCTTCATAGTCAACTCACCCTGTACACTCTGTATATACCATATACCATATACAGTACCATAATAATGAGGTCTCATGAACTACACTCATCATCTTTCCATGTAGAAATATAAACAAAACAGTTCAACTTTAGTAAGTCTTTTTCTTTTGAATTCTTTTTCTTGTTTATCTTTTCATGTTTCTCTTGATTGTTGTATTTGAAAGTCAAGTTTTCTATTCAACTCTGGTCTTTTCACTGAGAAAGTTTGAAAGTCCTCTATTTTATGGAAAATCCATATTTTGCCTTGGAGCATTATATTCAGTTTTGCTGGGTAGGTGATTCTTGGTTTTAATCTTAGCTCCTTTGACCTCAGGAATATCATATTCCAAGCCCTTCTATCCCTTAATATAGAAGATGCTAGATCCTGTGTTATCCTGATTGTGTTTCCACAATGCTCAAATTGTTTCTTTCTGCTGTGTGCAGTATTTTTTCCTTGACCTGGAAACTGGAATTTGGCAAAAATATTCCTAGGGGCTTTCTTCTGGGGATTTTTTTTTTCAAGAGGCAATTGGTGGATTCTTTCAATTTCTATTTTCCCCTCTGGTTCTGTAATATCAGGGCTCTTTGCCTTGATAATTTCTTGAAAGATGATGTCAAGGCTATTTTTTAAGCATGACTTTCAGGTAGGCCAATAATTTTTAAATTGTCTCTCCTGGATCTATTCTCCAGATCATTGGTTTTTCCCAGCGAGATATTTCACATTGTCTTCCATTTTTTCATTCCTTTGCTTTTGTTTTATAATATCAGGATTTCTCATAAATTCACTAGCTTCCACTTGCTCCAATCTAATTTTTAAGGTAGTATTTTCCTCAGTAGTCTTTTGTACCTCTTTTTCCATTTGATAATCCTGCTTTTCAAAGCATTTTTCTCCTCATTGGCTTTTAGGAGCTTTTTTGACATTTGTGTTAGTCTATTCTTTAAGGTGTTATTTTCTTCAGTATTTTTGGGATCTCCTTTAGCAAGTCATTGACTTGTTTTTTCATGGTTTTTTGCGTCGCTCTCATTTCTCTTCCCAATTTTTCTTCTACTTCTCTTACTTGCTTTTCCAAATCCTTTTTTAAGTCTTCCATAGCCTGAGACCAATTCATATTTTTCTTAGAGGCTTTTGATGCAGGTTCTTTGACTTTGGTGACTTCTTCTGGCTATATGTTTTGATCTTCTTTGTCAGTAAAAAAGGAATCTAGAGTTTGAGTTTCAGTCTGAGTCTGAATCTGAGTCTATTTTTGCTGCCTGTTCATGTTACCAGCCAATTACTTGACTCTTGAGGTTTTTGTGGGGTATGACTGCTTGAAGAGTAGAGAGTACTTTGTCCAAAGCTTTACAGTCCAAGAACTGCTGTTTTCAGAGCTACTTCTACTCCACTGTCACTGCAGCACTCCTCCTCGTCAAAGAACTGCCAACCAGGACTGCAATTCAGATCCAAGCAGGGCACAGCAAGAAAACCTGCCTCTGTACCCACAAAGCATTCCTTGCACTCTTGCTCTGGTCCACTGCTAGCTTCCTCCCACTGTGTGAGCCAGAGACACCAGAAGCAGCTGACACTGGAGCTCTGGAAGGAGGCTCAGGAGCTTCCTGCTGCTGCCACTGCCACTGCTGCACTACCTCCACCACCTCTCAGGGGCCTGACCACTCTAAACTCGATCCTGAAGTTTCCCACTAACCTGCTCTTTGGAAATTGTGGGTTGAAAAATCTGGTAACTGCCATAGCTCAATGCTTCCTGGCCCTAAGTCCTATTCAGGGCTTCTGACTCCTGGTCTGGTCTGCCTGGTGCAGCCCACTGCAGGCCTGCACTCTGCTCTCACCACCATGCAATAGACCCTTCCCAGGGACGATCTGGGCTTTCCTGGGCTGAAGATCTGTTTGCCTCTGCTATTTCGTGGGTTCCGCAGCTCAAGAATTTGTTCAGAGTCATTTTTTACAGGTGTTTGAAGGGATTTGGGGGAGAGCTTAAGCAGGTCCTTGCTTTCCACCACTGCCTTGGCTCCACCCATTATCAGTGATTTTTTTTAACCTTTAATTAAGAATAAATTTACCTCAGGGTGGTGGAGCCATGATGGAGGCTGGAAAGCAGGGATTTACTTACGCTCCATCCCCAGGTCCTTCCAAACACCTATAAAAATGGCTCTGAATAAATTCTAGAGCTGCGGAACCCAAGAAATAGCAAAGGGCAGCAGGGCTTCAGCCCAGGACAGCCTGGATGGTCATTAGGAAGGGTCTATCACATGGCCCTGGGAACAGAGTAGAGCAGAGCCCAATAGGAGATTTCTGAGGACCAACCAGACTGGGAGCCAGGCGGAACAGGCCCTAGTGCCCTGAATCTGTGAGCTCTGGCAGTCACCAGACTTCTCAACCCACAAACGCCAAGACAACAGAGATGATTAGTGGGAAAAGCTACTGGGACAGGGGGCGGAGCCAAGATGGCCGCATGAAAACAGCGTCTTGCCGGAGCTCTCGCACAAGTTCTGTTGGATTCCTATAAAAAAGTGAATCTGAGCAGATTTGAGAGAGTTAGAAAGTGCGAGCAGTCTGAGTGGGGCAGATTTCCCAGTCGGGAGAATCTGAAAGGCTGAAGGAACGACTCTGTAGGCTAGGAGAGTGCTCAGCCTGCGGAGCTGCCCCAGACGGGACCAAAGCAGAAGTGGCTGGCCGGAAAACCCACGTGGGAGACATGCTGGGAGAAAGCCGGGCGCCTGAAACCAGCGCAGATCCCCAGGCCTCCCAACACAGGACGACACTCTGTGGAAGCAAGGGGTAGCGCAATGCCACCAACGGTGAGATACCAGCTCCTGAGGCTTGCAGCCCAAAGGTTTCAAACACTTCTTGAGCTCCCGGGAGACATAATGGCCAGGTAAAGGGCTCTAATCAC
>JAQQSZ010014749.1:0-11441 GCA_028646595.1 Phalanger gymnotis
AGGTTTGAAAAAAATAGATGTTCAAAAGTAAAAAAGTTTTTTTTTTCATGCAACTAGAAAATAAGATGCACAGGCAATGGGGCATAGAGATTTATCTTGCCCTACAAGAAAGGAAGGAAAAGGGGGATGAAAGGGGAATGGGGTGACAGAGGGGAGGGCAGACTGGGGAACAGGGCAACCAGAGTGTATGCCATCTTGGAGTGGGGTGGGGGAGGAAATGGGGAGAAAATTTGTAATTCAAATGCCTGTGAAAATCAATGCTGAAAACCAAACATATTAAAAATAAATTAAAAAAAAATGTCATGTGAAGGCTGTGTCTGGGAACCAGGGACTGAGCTTTGAGATTTTCAGTTTAGAGATCCTTGATCCACTTTCTATAGCACCCCAAACCACAATGGGTAGAACCAGAAGCTAATAAGCATTGGCCTTCCATTTGCTGGGATCTGGAGAAGAATGGCAAATGTAATGAATTTAAAAAACACACCACAGAAACAGCATAGAGCCTATCCTAAAGTGATCAAATTAATCCTCTTTTAACGATTGAAAACATTATGTATGCAACATGCAAGCTAACTTCAAAACTTAATCAATTAATACTACATTCAACAAATGGTACTGCAGGATCATGAGAAGAAAAGAAAACGTGGAATAAGAGCACCTAGGATTTAATTCTGGTCCTGCAGCTTACTTTGTGTGCCTCTGGTTAAATCATTTAACCTCTCTGGGCTTCAGTTTCCTCCCCTAAAAAAACGAAGTGGTTAGATTTGATGACCCCTACAGTCCCTTCCTTCTATAAATCTGATTTCAGTTCTTACTATGAGTAGAGACAATGCAAAGCGCTAAAGAAGACACAGAGATAAAAAGGATACGGTCTGTAATTCCAGAGGACTTGTGATGAAACATACTGCCCACCCCTTGATACAGAGGAGACAGACGCAGAGAGGAGATTGAGACATAATTTTTCTGCACATGGCTGATGTGGGAATTTGTTTTGCTTGACTATACATATTTGTAATGGTACTTTTGTTTTCCTCATATGGATAGGGGGCAAGTATGAGGAAGAGAAGGTGGATTTTCATTTAAAAATACATTTTATTTTTTTAAGGATATGATTCTTTACTTAAGAAGCTTATAGTTTACAGTGTAGAATAGGATTTTATGATATCTAGCAGAAGATCCAGCTATTTCAAACCGTCAGGATTTGAAATGGACAACATCTTATTTTATAGAAGTATACAGATTGTAACTGGCAATCAGACTCCTACTTCATGGAGTGCAACAATCCATAATGGTCACTTCTGCATATAGTACCAATTTGGGGCTATCACTCCTTACAACTTCCATTCACATTTGGGTTTTCAGTGAGTCAGCTATTGCAAGTTCAAGATAATCTGTGGGTTAAAATTCTCGAAACTATGGTTCATAAATCCCCACTGGATTTACCTCTTAGTACTCAGTCAGTCGATAGAATTCAGAGAAAAAGGATTTAATGAAATAGTGTAACAGTAGCAACAAAACATTCCCCCTTGTAAGCTTTGGGCATATTTCCCCACATATATACAAAGTATCAGTGAGAAAAATGGATATAGATATATCAATATCAACATAGCTATCTTTATCCATGGCTATATCATATCTATTTCTATCAATCTAGATAGGAAGAGATAGATAGATAGATAGATAGATAGATATAGAGGTAAAAGGAGAGTCTAGTAGTTGGTACCAGAACCCTGCTAATCAAGAGGTATTGGACCCCAGAGCTGAGACTCTGAGGGAATAGAACTAGGGAAGAGGGAGTTAGTCACTGCTGATCATGGGGTAGGGCTTCAGGTTTAGGTCCGAAAGTACCTAGGTCCAGATTTCAGCTGAGTCGAATGCTTGAGACAGTAGAGACCAAAGCTTAGCATTGAAGCAATGCCACCTGTTGAATCATTATTTTCAGGAAATGTCAAATCTAGGAATCCAACACACCAAATAATGATGCTTTGCACACCTGGATAGCAGCATAAGGACGCATACACAGGAAGAAAAAAGATAGTAGGGTCCTGTGTGTCAGCAGTGTGATTTGCCTTAGCCACTTATGTTCCTTATAAGTGAGCCTTGTCCTCTGTCTGAGTAAATCCATTCTTCCCACTGATAAGTTTGTCTATGTGTGGGAGAAATGATCAAAGTTTACAAGAGGGAATGTTTGGTTGCTACTTTTCATGTTATGGTTCAGTTATGTTAGGCCACTTCAGTAAATCCCCTTGTTCTGAATTAATTGTATCAACTGATGATTAAAGGTAAATCTGCCAGTGGGGGCTTGTGAGCTATAGTTTCTTTAATATAGACATACTGTGTCTATCTATATCTTTATCCATAGCTATATCATATCTATTTCTTTCTATCTAAATGTATCTATAGATATAGGTCACAAGTAAAATTCCAAAAGACAAAGTTCTGAGTAATAAAAATTAATTTATTAAATAGACCAGCCAATAATAAATTAATGGTCAATTATTTGTCTTAGTAATCAAAGACCCCCCCCCAAGACTCTGAAACAACTTAAATCAGGTGTTTTCCTTCTGATGATGAGTTCCTCTGACAAGTGAAACTCAACTTGATTGATAGACACTTAATGAGAAGGGCAGGTAGGAACTCTCAGCTGCTCCCAATCACTTCATTATAGATGTGGGGGAGGTCAACTGAGAATGTGATCTGGCCTTGAGATAGGAGCTCCCTTCCACAATCTGGGTACCCCAATCAGGTTCTCTCTGGTTTGGTTTCTTCTTCATGAGCTGGGTCATCTTAAACTCCAATGAAGTGGAGCAAAGACAGAAGCTTTTTGCCCTGGCGACCCAACTTAAACTGGATCCTATTAAATGCTATGGACAGAAATAAGAATATCAGTCGGGTGAGGCCCACATAAGATGCCTTGAGCAGAAGACTTGAGAAGAGCTGAAATGCTTATTGACATTCTGTAGCTGGAGAGGGGCCTCTCTTTAAGGTAGTCTTTTGCCAGAGAAGAGAATGTTACAGATTATTATTAATAATCAAAATGAGCAGTGTTAAAATTAATTTCTCTCACATAAGTGCTCTAAATCTATAGATCTCTATGTATCTCTGAATCTATAGATTAGATTGGATAAATACAGGGATGGAGAGATGGATGGAAGGATGGAATTTTGAGAGCTTAACATGTTCCAGGTACTATGTTCCAGGTACTACTAAATGATAGGAATACAACTAACAGCAAGCACAGGCCCTACCCTCAAAAAGCTTACACTCTAATAAATCAGTTAGATGAGTTACTTGAGTTGAGAGTGAAATGAGCACAGCTGGGGCACCTCAAAAAATAAGAGCCCAGGCTAGGGATGAGCTCAACACAATAGAAGGGCCCAGGGCAGAGGCGTCTTGAAGGGAGCTGACTCTTCAGTTTGATTGTTGTGCAGGCTTGGTTCCTTTTATTTTAAACTCTTAGTCCTCCACTTGCACACCAAGAAAGTGAGTAGGTGGAGAAAGGCAGGGACATAAATCTATTGTGTCTGAGAGTTTGCTGACTACTTCATATGGAAATAGAGCACTTGACAGTCTAATGCTCTCCTATGGTACACAGGGGACTTTCAAACACTCTTCCATGTTATAGAGTGGACCTCACAAAGTCTAAAATGATCTTTGTCAAGACAAAAAGTAGTTTTAGACCAAGAGGCGACCATCCAATTTGGAACAGTGGAAAGGGCCTAGGGCTTGCAATTAAGAGACCTGAGTATAAGCTCTAATGTTTACTTAGCTATGTAACTGTGGCCAAATTATTTTTACCTCTCTGAGCATCAGTATTTCTCCTTATGAAATGGGAATAATGATGCTTACTTTAACTTTCCCCATAGGTTCCTTGTGAGTAAAGTATTCTATTGATCTTTAATGTGATTTACTATATGAGACTGTAGTTAGGTTGCCCAATGAATAGAATGTGAGGTTGGAGTCCAGCAAGACTTGTCCCCTTGAGTTAAAAAATCTGGCCTCAGACATTTACTAGTTGTATGATCCTGAGTAAGTCACTTAACCTATTTACCTTAGTTTCCTCATCTATAAAATAAGCTGGAGAAGGAAATGGCAAACTACTCTAGCATCTTTGCCAAAAAGCAACAACAACAAAAACAAAACCCAAATGAGGCCAAAAAGAATTGGAGATCACTGAAATGACTTGAAGGACAACAACAAAGTGATCTTTGGCTTATCTAGAGGCAGCTAGGTCGCCTAGAGGATAAGGCATGAGCCTGGAGTCAGGAAGACCTGAGTTCAAATTTGACCTCAGGCACTAGCTATATGACAAAGTCATTTATCTTGTTTGCCATCTGTTAAATGGGGATGATAATAGCACCTTCCCCCCTTCTGAGGATCAAATCAGATAATAATTGTAAAGTGCTTAGCACAGTGCCTGGCCCATAGTAAGTGCTACATAGATGTACATTATTGTTATTATTATTATTGCCTGTTCTGGGACTTCCTCCACCCTTGTCATGGTCAGTCTGATTTGGCATCAGGCCCTGGGCATGCCTAACCACCAGACTAAGGATTGGGGAAATAAGGGATCACCCTGACTTCATTTTAGGCACTGAGGTAAGAGTCTCATATGGCCAAATATCTGGTACTACTATCTATCTGAGGACTACCAACCTGGTAAAGGACTCCTCAAGTTTATAAACCCTGGACAAAGTATCTAAAACTCCCAGTAGCTCTATATGCCTTCCCATCTTAGGGTATACAGAAAGCCAGGACTGGGAGTGTGCATTCTGTGTCCCAACAGAAGGAACCCCCTGTTGTCCTAACTAATACTTAGACTAGGATTTAGCCTAGTCTGAAGGACTAGGACTTTGTTTGCCCTCCTTGAGATTCTTAAGTAGTGCCAGCAGGGGCAGGACAGACCACCAAAAATAGAGATTTCATACAAAAACTCGTATCAATATTGACACCCAGAAACCAAAGCAGAACACGAAGAATAGTATTAATAGTTAATAAATATGGATTTTAAAGGTTTGCAAAGAATTAGACAAGAAAGGAATAATTTACCAGTTAGATCTGTAAAGAAGGGAAGAATTTATGACCAAAAAAGAGATGTAAAACATTATGAAATGCAAAATAGATAATTTTGATTACGTTAAACTGAAAATTTTTTGTACAAAGTCATGCAAACAAGATTAGAAGGGAAGCAGAGAACTGAGAAAATTTTTTTACAGCCAGTATCTCTAATAAAGGCCTCATTTCTAAAATATGTAGAGAACTGAATCAAATTTGTAAGAATACAAGTCATTCCCCAATTGGTAAATGGTCAAAGGATATGAACGGGCAGTTTTCAGATGAAGAAATTAAACCTATCTATAGTCATATGAAAAAAAATTCTCTAAATCACTATTGATTAGAGAAATGCAAATTAAGAGAACCATATCGCACTTATCAGATTGGCTAATATGACAGAAAAGGAAAATGTTGGAGAAGATGTGGGAAAATTGGAACACTAATGCTTCGTTGGTGGAGTTGTGAACTGATTCAACCATTCTGAAGAGAAATTTGGAACTATGCCCAAAGGGCTATAAAACTGTGCATACCCTTTGATCCAACCACTACTAGGTCTGTATCCCAAAGAGATAATAAAAAAAGGGAAAAGGACCCACATGTACAAAAATATTTATAGCAGCTCTTTTTGTGGTGGCAAAGAATTGGAAATTGAGGAGATGCCCAACAATTGCGGAATGGCTGAACAAGTTGTATTATATGAATGTAGTGGAATACTATTGTTACATAAGAAATGGCCAGCAGGTGGATTTCAGAAGAACCTGGAAAGACTTGCATGAACTGATGTTGAGTGAAGTGAGCAGAACCAAATGAACATCCTACAAAGTAACAGCAACATTGTGCAGTGACCAACTTTGTTAGACTTAGCTCTTCTCAGCAATGATCTAAGACAATTCCAAAAGGCTCATGATGGAAAATGGTATCCATATCCAAAGAAAGAACTATGGAGTCTGAATGCAGATTGAAACATGCTATTTTCTCTTCTTTTTGTTTTTTGTGGTTTCTTTTTCATGGTTTTCCCCTTTTGTTTTGATCCTTCTTTGACAACATGACTCATGTGGAAGTATGTTTAATATGGTTGTACATATATAGCCTATATCAGATGGCATGCTGTCTTAGGGAGGAAGGGAGGGAAGAAAATTTAGAACTCAAAATCTTATAAAAGTGAACTTTGAAAAGTAGAAATGAATAAACACAGAAAGACAAAGCAAAGTACTCAGTGTGCATCATCTCATCTAATCTTCACAATAACCCTAAAAGTAGTATTGTTTTAAACATTTTCTATCTGAGGAAACTGAGGCTTGGCTACTATAACGAACTTGCTCATAGTCACACAGCTGTATCTTGGGAGAGGTTAAAATTCACGTCTCTCCAGTCTTTACTTCTCCATTGTATAAAGTAGAAAACTGAGTTCTCCAGAGAGGAAATGGTATGCATATGATCACACAACCAAGACACCTTAAAAGAAGGACTCAAGCCTATGTCTTTTGATTGTGAGTCCAGTGATCCTTCCACTATACATCACTGTCCCCCAAGTTCCTGGCACATAGTAGACACTTAATAAATGCCAGTACATAGATTGTTAAAAGACAAACTCCTTGTGGTGATAATGGGATTACAGATCTTTCCTACCTATTCAATAGGCCTCAGGTGGGGCCAGTTAAGAGAGCCTTGATTAGAGGCAGGTCTATACCTTTGTGATGCCAATCAGTTATTAAAGACCTTTCCCATACCCTTTTGTTAAGTAGATACTAAGCTGCAGGCCTGAACCCTTTTGCTGATTGGGCATGAAGCCCTTAGGCCCTAAAAAAAAGCCATATGCACTCAGAAAGTAGCCATGGAGAACTGAGAATTCAGAATCCAAGGAGAAGGAGCAGGAACTCAGTCAGCAGAGCTGCAGAGAGAGCACTGAGTGGAGAGTGGAAGCCAGGGAGCTTAGGAGACCAGAGAACTGAGCAGGGAGACAATGGAGGCAAGGAGAGAGTTAGGATTCCTGAGTGTTTACAGGGAGGCCCTAGCAGGGAGGGGTGGGGGAGAAGGTTACAGGATGACTTGGTTCCTTGCTATAATACTGTGTTATAATTTCCTTGTTGCTACATTGAGGTGGGCTTACTGGTTTTGGAATATAATTACTGCTGTATTGAATTGGAGTTATTGGTCTTGGGGTCTGATCTTGTGGTGTCTAAATAAATGTTATGCTTCTTCTGCCTTCTATCTGGAGAGTTTTTCATACCTTGTGATTCCAAACCATACAGGCATGTTCGTGGTCACCCTTGAAGTCATGAGTCTTGCCTTACTGATACACTCCTGTACCTCATCCTACTGGTTTCTAGACTTTGGCATCTGGTCAGAAAGTATAAGGCTTTCTTCTGATTTTTTTGTCTTATAAGGTAGTGTAGGGCTGCTGTGAGTTCTGCTTTGCCAGAACTTTCATCATGAAAGTTATTGTAAAAAAATCCATTCCTCCACTGCCAAATTATAAGAAGGCATTAATGATTGTGCCATGATATAATGAGTAAAAAAAATGTTTTGTAGCTACCAGTGCTTAGCACTAGCTAGCCCACTGAAGTCATTTAATAAATGCTTATTGACCTAAAGATCATTATCTATTTATTTACACAGCTCAAGTATCATAATGGTTATAGGAGTTCATGTGTAACTTTTATGTTCATGTGGGAAAAAGCTGTATCTCTAGACTTCACATAATGTTTCTAAAGTCACATGTTACAATGGTTACAACGCTCATAAATCCCTAAAGGACCAGTTTCAGGCATTGCTGCACTATTGCCTTTCCACTGTAATTATGGGAAGGCCCTATGGTATGGTAAGAAAAATGTACTGAACTTAAAGTCAGAAGACCTGAATTCATGTCTTGACTCTGTCATTTGATACTTTTGTGCCCTTAGGGAAATTATTTAACAACTCAATAAATATTACCTTGGCAGGCCTAGGTGAGGAGGTATCCCCAGGACTTCATTTGCCATAATGCTTGGGGCTGGGGAGCATTAGTCATTTGAAGAAATTCCCTGAGCTACATTTCTGAAAAGGTTCTATAAATTGATCCCCAGGATTTAGTCAGATTGGTAGAAAGTATTTTGAAGACCTTTAAATTGGAAAGGTAGGGCTCTCAGAGCTATGGGAGAACAATCAGGGATGGATTAGGCAAGCATTAGTCTTTCTTGGAAAGTGAGGGGAAGAAGATCCATGTAGGGGAGCGTTGCCATGGTAGCACCAAATCTAGAGTCCTTGTTGGAGTTCTGATAACCCAGATCTCTGTGGATCTCTAGCCCATCCCAAGGCTTCAGCAGTTCTCTAGCCTACTCTAAGAATCTTCTGCAAAGTTCCATGAAAGAGATGAT
The DNA here is from genome assembly GCA_028646595.1 of Phalanger gymnotis. Lineage (NCBI taxonomy): Eukaryota > Metazoa > Chordata > Mammalia > Diprotodontia > Phalangeridae > Phalanger > Phalanger gymnotis. Next base: position 8,412 of record JAQQSZ010014749.1, read on the forward strand.
TCTAAAATCTAAATATATACTACTGGAGCTAGAGTTCAGAAGCAACTATGCCCCTTTCCTGCTGTCCCTGGTGGAGAGTACTAGGGATTATATTATCATACCCCTGGAACCTGTAAGAGGTTTCATATATTTGTGTATATAGGCAGAAAATGATTCTACTACTTTATTCCCTCCTGTTATTTCATCTACCTTTAGGTCTTAACTAAATACCATTGTAATTTTATTAGTGAATTTTGTACAGTCTGGAAATAGAGTATTTTATTGATGAAGGTTATGAGCATGATTTTCATAACAAATAACCCCAAACAGCTATAGTAAACTTCAGGAAAGGAACAAGGGGCTCTAGAGACAGAGTTCTCTGTCTTTTTAGGGCCTAAATATTAGATATTAAATGCCTGCTATGGGCATGTAGTGGTGTGCCAGGCACTGGGGGAGCCACGCAGTGCTCTGTTCTAGTTACTGATAAACTGGAATGCATCCAGAGAAAAGTAACTAGGAAAGTGAGAAGATGGAATCTAAGCCATGTTATTGAGATACAGCTGCAGGAATGAGATGGGACTATTTAACTGCAGAAGGACAGACTTAGGGTGGGACATGATTAATGCCTTCAGATATTTGAAGAGCAATGTGGGAGAGAGATTAGACTTGTTCTATTGGATTTCAGAGGGAAATATTAGGAAAAGGCAAAAGCTTTAGGGATGCCAATTTTAGCTCATTGTTTTGGTAAACGGTATTTTATTTTTTCCAATTACATGTAAAGATAGTTTTAAACATTCATTTTTAATAAGATTTTGAATTCCAAGTTATCTTCTTCCCTCCCTCCTCCCCTTCCTCAAAATGGCAAGCAATCTGGTATAGGTTATACATGTGTAATCATGTTAAACATAATAATGCATTACTCATATCGTTAAAGAACAAATAGTACAAAAGGGAAAAACCATGAAAAAAAATGAAACAGTATCCTTCACACTCCATAGTTATTTCTCTGGATGTGGACCTTCTCCATCATGAGTCTTTTGGAATTGTCTTGGATCATTGTATTGCTGAGAAGAGCTAAGTCTGTCATAGTCGATCACCACACAGTGTTGCTATTAGTGTATACAATGTTCTCTTGGTTCTGCTTACTTCACTCAGCATCAGTTCATGTAAGTCTTTCTAGGTTTTTTGGAAATTCACCTGTTCATTATTTCTTGGGGGCTCAACAGTATTCCATTATTTTCACATACCACAACTTGTTCAACCGTTCCTCCATTAATGGGCTTTCCCTCAATTTCCAATTCTTTGCCACCACGAAAAGTTTTTAGCTCAATCTAAAGAAAAGCTTCCTAAGAAAAGAATCACCCTAAATTGAAATGTGTAATGTTTGCCAGCGATGGAATGCTTCAAGGAATAACTGCATAGTCATGCAGGGGTGTGTGGGAGCCAGCCTGAATCAGCTTATAAGAATCAATTGTTAAATTTCAGAAATCAGCAAATGCTACAGATCAGGACTGACTTATTTTTAACAGTGTAGACTTAAGTGATGGAGAAAATTTTGATAATTCAAATGAACTTAAAATTGTACCACATGTACATTTCTCCACTGGAGAACTGGTTGTTAAATATTTACCAGTCACTTCTGCCTGTTAAGTGTGGTTTACAAGGGGTTTATGTTTCAGGTAAGGATTGGACTTTAGAATTTCTGATGTCCTTTAATTCTAAGATTCTGTGATGTCTGTAGACAAATAAAAACTAATGAGATATTGTCCCTGTTCTGCAAGCCTGAGAATTTGTAATGTATTAGAGAAGACAGGATATATGGCCAAGGAATTACATTCTACATAAGTATAGACTAAAGGGATAAAGTGCTAGGCAAGGTTGAGGAAACAAAATCATTCAATGATGGGATTTTGGAGCTGGAAGGAATAGAACCCTGTGTTGCCATGGAAATGAGAGATGCTATTCCAGAATCCATCAGCTAGTGATGATTTGGAACTAGAACTTCTGGGACTATTTAGTGAAGATTTCTGGCAAAATGAATTCAGAAGGAATTCCAGTCAATAATTCATGAGTTCATGGCTAGAGAATCTCAGACCATGCTTGGGAAGGAGTTCTAGTGCTTTGCTCTCCAATTTGTTAGAGGCTATTATAAGCCAAGAAACAAAGTTGTTGCTGTCTTAAGTTGCTACACTCAAGAAACCTTGATCTGAGAGAGATGGTCAGTAAGATACCTCCTCTGTCCCCCTGTCTATGCAGCAGGCCGGGAAACAATTCCCATTAATGGCCCCATTTCTACAAAATTTTGACTCTCCATTTTTTCCACAAAGGAGAGGAAGCTGAGAGTAGAAGTTGAGTTCTGCTTCTGCGAATAGGCAGTGATGTTTAACCCTCCCCTTGTGCTTTCTGTTCTTACATTTGCTGGAATTTATGCATCCTTATAAAAACAAAAAAAGGCAAGCCACTATTAATCTTTGCTTCCCTGACATTTAGCACAGTGCCTGGCACATAGTAAGTGCTTAATATATGTTCAGTGGCTGACTTGTTGCATGGATGATGTTAATAGTAAACATAGAGGTTTGGGTAAATGTGCAGATCTGGGGAGGGAGAAGGAGAGAGAATGAATCTATTTCATCCTTATACACCTAGAAGTGGCAGACATGGACATGGTGACCTCTTTCTAGAGAATGACAAACACTTCAGAGGCAATTTGCAGTAGTACTCTCAAGCCTTCTCAAGTTGACAAGAAAAAGACATTTTAGACAAAGAATGATTCATAACCTCAAGTTAATGAAACGTCCCTAGATAAAAAAAGAGATAAGCTCTTTGAGGATAAGCCAAAGATCCAAGAAGAGTAGACTCATTACCATGTATAGATCCCCTTTTCATCTTTTACTAGAGAAATGGTGATGGATTTTCACCAGCTATTTTTATTAAAGACAATAGTATATAAAGGGATAACTGCCATCACTTCTACCTCCAAACATGTGGGTGAGGATTTACATGAGAGATACTCCCTTAACCTGTTCACTTCACTTATATTTATTATATATA
>JAQQSZ010014750.1:0-11440 GCA_028646595.1 Phalanger gymnotis
AGGTGTAAAACCTATGTGGGTGTGGATTGGCAACTAAGGTGGGGCCCAAGGTGGGGCTAACTCCAGGAAGGGCCTAATCTACATGTCTGGAACAGCAGAGGCTCTTAGACCACATGGGTTTAAGTTGCCTCTTTGTGATGATGTTAGGTCATGTGAGTGAGTCGCATATGTGACTCACCCCTGGTGCTGACGAAGATATAAAAACCAGGGCTTGGCCTCCTCTTCTTGGGAGCTCTTTGCCACAGCAGTGGTGGCATGTGTGACTCTGGGCCAGCCCTTGTTCTGAGCTCTCAGGCTGAACGTAGATGTTGGTAACTATGAATTGTATTGGGTCTGTCTGTTGATGTTTGTAATTTGTTTGTATTTTGCTCTGAAGTTCAGTGTGCTGGCTTTTGCCCCTGAACTAAGTGAATGATATTTGTGTGCTGAATTAAAGTAAGCTTGCCAACTCCTTCACCTTGCTTTCCTTAGTTAAGCAGATCAAAAGAACCTGTGTTTTCTGGGTGCTGGCAGCTTTCTGGGTGCTGGCTGTGGGTGGATCTTATACCCCCACAGAAGCTGCTAGCCAGATTGTGGAAACAAGCAGAAAAACAGTGAACAGCTTTCAGTAATTTGGTGGGCAACACTGCATTTACTCATCTGGGTAAGCACACTTGCAATCATAAAATCATAACGCTTGGTTTCATAAAAATGATGTGGAAATTCAGAAGCTGTTAATGGAAAATGAGAATTCTACATTGTTTACCAGCACAACAGTTCATCTATGTCTGAGAAAGCAGCACTTAATTTTTTCAAAAGTAAAGTGCAAGTGAAACTCAGAGAGATTCACAATTCCTGGCTCAGTAAAGAGAGAGATGTAATTCACTTTTATGATAATAGTAACAATCCAAAGTGCTTTTACGATGCCCTGAAGGGTATTTGTGAGCCAAAGACATGTGATGTATCTCAACTACTCAGTGCTGATGGAGTCACATTGATTATTGATAAGGACATGATCCTAGAGAAATTGACTGAACACTTTAGGGTTCTCAAGAGACCATCAACTAATGCTCAGGTCATTCACTGTATTCTTCAGCTTGAAATCAATTCCACTCTATTCAACCTTTCAAAGGAAGAAACGGTTTTAAATGTCATTAGGCAACTCTTATATAGCAAAGTACCTGGTGCTGATTCTATTCTAGCTGAGATTTACAAAGCAGGGGGTCCATTGCTCATATAGAATCTGACCAAAATTTTCTGGGTTATATGGCAAAAGGAAGTTTTTCGCCAGAAGTTCAAGGGTGCCTCCATTGTCCATCTCTATAAAAGAAAAGGAAATAGTTTATCCATTGACTATCATAGGAGGGTTTCTCTCTTTTAATCATTTATGGCAAGATTCTTACCGGAGGTCGCCTTAATAGGCTGACCCTTTACCTGGAAGATGGTCATTTTCCTGAGGGCCAGTGTGATTTCAGGAAGGATCAAGGAACAGTTCACATGCTGTTTACTTCCTGAAAATTCCACGAGAAATGCCAAGAGTAGTCAGACATCTGTACACTATATTCATTGTTCTTACCAAGGTCTTTAATATTGACATTTGTCAGAGATTTTGGAAGATCATGGAAAAATTTATTTGTCCAGAGAAGTTCATCAACATTTTACATCAGTTCCACAATGGCATACTGGCCTGGTTTCTGGAAAATGTACAATGCTCTTTTGCTTTCCCAGTCACCAACTGAGCAAAGCAGAGCTTTTTGGCATGATGTTCCCAGCAGCGTCGTTCAATACCTTCAATAAGGATGAAAATGTTTTCAGGGTCAGCTATTGCAGATTCACTGATTGTAAAGTTCCTGATAGTAAATTACTGAAATTATTGAAAAGGCTACAAGCCAAGATTAAAGTGGAGGGAAAGTGGGTATATGACTTTTTGTTCAAAGACTCAATGCAGCCTCTGAGACTAAGATGCAAAACAGCATGGATGGATTCCCTTTTCTTTAGGCTAATTTTGGTCTGACAATTAACAACAAGAAAAGAAAGGTTCTCCACCAGCCAGCATTAGACCATTCATATGTGTAACCATCAATTACAACAAGTGGAGAAATTTTAAATGCTTTGGATAAGTTCACTTACCTTGGCAGTATATAATCCACATAGATAGTGAAGTTGACTCATAACGGAGTAACCAACTCCCATATCCATCATGAAAAACTAGAAATAATGAACAGAAAGAAAAATGCTGACCTCCTCCTTCACAGGCTATTGCTTGACCTCTGACAGTGAAGGTCTGTGTCTCCTTATCCTGAGGTTTCCATCACATCCCTCCTCACACACATAAAAGGAGGAAGGACAAGATCACCAGATTCTCTTTGGCTGAGGACATCTTATGAATGCTCCTCAGCTCTGGCTCCTCAGATAATCAAAAGGCATCTCACCTTCACCACTTTGTCAGAGGAGGGAACCAGTAACAGAATGAAGGCACAGGCTCCAATCAGGGAGCTGGGGCTAACCATTACTTGTGGGAGGAGGTTTCCCAAGGTCTTACACATAGGGATAGCTTCAGCTGCACATAATGGGCATGTTCCCACCTCATGTCCTAACATTTTATAATGGGCTATGTCTATAGACAATGATCAGCTAATATGGTGCACTTAGAGCCAATGCATGAGGAAGTGGACCACACATGGGAGGAAAGATGAAAAATAAACCTGAGACTAATGGCCTCACACTTAGCTGAGAGACTGTACAAAGCCCCCTAATTAATGCCCAAAGAGGGGATGCCCAGGACTCTGTCAAGGGAGCAGGTTAAGCCCTCATTACACCTATGAACATGGACATCATCTCCCCTCTAGATGCCTGCTTTGAAGCAGGGACTGCTTGCATTTTGTCTTATTATTCCTAATTTCAAAACTTGAAGGGGTTCCCCGAGGTTATAAGATCACCATACAAGCCTTGATGAGCATCAGCATGTCAGGGAGGACAGCAGAACAATGATATTTTCTTTATGTTCTGGTACCACAAGATGGCAAATAAAACAAAGAGCCAACCCATTGTCTCCTGCTAAAAAGGCTTCAAGTGCAGATGACCCTCATGTCCAAAGTGGGCAAGCCATGAGGGCATAAGAAATAGGCTGAAGATATGGGCACTCTCATTATACACCAATAGCATTTGATTTTATTTTTTATCAACAGAGTGCTTGGATTTATTCCTTTTTTGAACAGTATTTATTTTTTCCAATCACACGCAAAAACAATTTTTTAACACTCATTTTTTAAACTTTGGTTTCAACAATCTGGCTAGCAGCTGCTGTGGGGGTGAACGACCAACACAAGCCCAGCAACAAGCATGCTGCAAAAGCCCAGGTTCTTTTTATCTGCTTCACTAAGGAAAGCAACCTTAAGAGGTTGACAAGCTTACTTTAATTCAGCACACAAATACCATTCACTTAGTTCAGGGGAAAAAGCCAGCACCCTGAACTTCAGAGCAAAACACAAACAAAGTACAAAGATCGACAGACTGACGTTGTCTGATTCAAATCCCAATACATAGTTACCAGAGTTTAACAAAGTCCCAGCATCTGGGTTTACAAGCTGGAGGGCTCTTAGCTACAGCTGTCTGGAATCTCTGCATCAGTGTGCCACCAAGAATGAGAGTCCTGAGTAAATGGCTCTGTCTTCTCTTCTTATACCATTTCAGACATCATCAAACATCATCTGAATGACTAGAACTTAGGCTCCTGTGATTGGCTCTTGAGTTAGCACCTCCCCTTAGTACCCTGGGAGCTTCACACCCACATAGGCTTAGCACCTAATAGGGGTTTGGGCCTGGGGCTTAGTACCTAGTAAGAGTCAATGAAATACACTGAATTAATCAAAGGAAACAAAAGCCAAATTCTTCAAGGGCACTTGGTTGAACTGAATGCTAAGAGCCCATTTTGCTTACCAACACAACTTTTGAGTACCAAATTCTCTCCCTTTCACTTTTTCTTCCCCCTCCCTGAAATGGCAAGCATTGATATAGGTTACATATGTGAAATCATACAAAACATATTTCTATATTAGTCATGTTGTGAAAGAAAACACAGCCCCCAATGAAACAATACCAAAAAGAAACCATGAAAAAATAAAGTGAAAATAGTCTAATTTGATCTGCATTCAGATTCCATCTGTTTTTTTTTTTTCCTGGAGCTAGATAGCATTTTTCATCATGAGTCCTTTGAGATTGTCTTTGATCAGTGTACTGCTGGGAATAGCTAAGTCATTCATAGTTGATCATTGTATAGTATTGCTGTTACTGTGTAAGATGTTGTGCTGGTTCTGCTCACTTCACTTTGCATCAGTTCATGAAAGCCTTTCCAGGTTTATCTGAAATAACACAGCTCATCATTTCTTACAGCAGAATGGCATTCCATAACGATCATATACCACAGCTTGTGCAGTTGTTCACCCATTGATGGGCATCCCCTCACATTCCAGTTCTTTGCCACCACAAACAGAGCTGTTATAAATAGTTCTCTACATATAGGATTTTTTTGCCTTTTTTGATCTCTTTGAGATACAGACATAGTAGGTGTATCGTTGGGTCAATGGGTATGCACGGTTTTATAGCCTTCTGGCCATAGTTCCAAATTATGCCCCAGAATAGTTGGATCAATTCAAAACTCTACCAACAATGCATTAACTAGTGTGCCAAATTTACCACATCCTCTCCAATATTTACCATTTTTCTTTTCTATCATGTTAGCCAATCTGATGGGTGTGAAGGGTGCCTCCAAGTTGTTTTAATTTGCATTTCTCTAATCAATAGCTATATAAAGCAGGGGTAGGAAACTGTGTGGCCTAGAGGCCACATATGACATTCTAGGTCCCTGAGTGTAGCCTTTTGATTCAGTCCAAGTTTTACAGAACAAATCCTTTTCTTAAGGAGATGTGTTCCTCAAGTTTGGATGCAGTCAAAGCTCAAAGCTGCACTCCAGGATGTAGAGGGACACCTCTGGTTTCTAGACCATAGGTTCCCCACCCCTGATTTAGAGCATTTTTTCATATGAATATAGATAGCTTTTATTTCTTCTAAAAACCATCTGTTCAGATCCTTTGATCATTTATAAATTGGAGAATGACTTGTAGTCTTATGAATTTGAATCAGTCCTCTAAATGGTAGAGAAATAAGGCCTTTATTAGAGAAAATTGTAAAAACATATTCTCCCAGCTTTCTGCTTTTCTTCTAAACTTCATTGCATTGGTTTTGCTCGTGCAAAAACTCTTTATCTAAAATTATTTGATTATTTAAAATAATCAAAATTATCAATTTAACTTCTTGTAAAGTTCTCTTCTCCTAAACATGGCTGATCTAGATATTTTTTTAAGGGTCAAGTCACTTTCCTCATCACTGTATCTTGAAATGATTGGGCCATAAACAAAAGCACTACAGTGGACCAATACTTCATGCTAGGATTCAAGATATCCTTATTTATCTGTTAATTGACAAGAAGCCTTTTCTTTGGAATTTTAAGCATCCAGGACACCTGAGGGAGAGACAAGATGTAGCATGTGCCAGGCAAGGCAAACCACTGCCACTGCTCTGAACACCATCTCCTCTAAGACTCTAAAGGAGACAGCAGAGAAGACTGAACATGGAAACTGAAGACTGAACACCTACTTCCAGCCAAGATCCCACAGCCGTCTTTAAGGGGAGAGGTTAGTTTGTACAAATTACCAACTTTCAACACCAGCAACAACTGCTCACCAACTAAAAGGCTGACAACCACAAGAAAGCTAGGAGTAGCAGCATCCCCCACACCAGGGTTCCTGTTTCTAGCTTAGTCATCACAACCACCACCCAATGGGAGCAGCTCTTGTGAAGGAGAGTTGGCCATCCTCAGCAACTGTCAACCCACTGCTACCCACAGCTCAGATGAGCCAATCTGGTAGAAGCTACTAACTTCTCCCCTGGGGGAAAAACAGGAGGTAGCATGTGCCAAGCAGGCCAAATCACTATAATGACCTTGACCACCATCACCCCTAGGATCATGAGGACAATGGTCCAAAATTTTCAACTGCCAAAGCTAAAAGAATAGCAATGCCAAAATCACAGGATCCATGGTCATAAAGCTAAGATACAACTTGTGGAGATGCAACTTGGAAAGTAACTGCTCCTGCAGGTACTTGTGTTGGTGATCAAAATGGCCTTCGTTTTCTTTGAGTAACTCGGTGTATTTCATTAAGCCTTACTAGGTGCTAAGCCCCAGGCCCAAAGCCCTATTAAGTGTGGAACCTATGTGGGTATGGATTGATGACTGAGGTGGGGCCCAAGGTGGGGCTGGCTAAGGGGAGGTGTTAACTCCAGAGCCACGGCCTATTAGGTGTTAACCTAATCTCTGTGGATGTGAACCTCCCAGGGTCCTAAGGGGAGGGGCCAGCTCAAGAACCAATAAGCTCTGGTCATTCAGCCGAGGCTTGATGACGTCAAAAACTCTATAAGAGGAGAGAAGACAGCTTGAAGATGGATTTTCTGTTGGAGCCAGAGACATCTACAGTCAAAGCTGAAGATAAAGAGAAGCTGAAGCAGAGTGGACCGAGGAGTGCTGAGCAAGGACTTGAGGCCAGTGGGTAATCTTCTTACCATAGAGGGGAAGCATGAATATGATTTGGTTTAATACCATCATGTTTTTCTGTGGCCTCCTGGTTACTCTTGTGAGGGGGACTTATTGGGCCTGGAAGCTTTTGATCAAAATATCAAAACGGGGAGGCTAGTTAGTGGGTCTTTTACTTTGGAGCCTGAATAAATGCTTTAATTCTTCTGCCTTCTACTTAGAGAATTCCTTATATCCTGCAGTTCCGAACCGTTCAGACATATATATGATTCTCTTTGAAATTATAAATTCTGCCTTCATACTACAGTACTACAGCCACAACTTAGGGAGACCCAGAAAATAAGGTTCTTATCCCCAAAGGATTCAACTCAGTGAAATGATTCCCACCACATAGTGATCTAATTTTATCAGTACAACTGAAGTTAAAGAAGCATGATCATCTGCTTTGCTGCTACAACCTCAGAACCATCAACATTTCCATCTGACCGCAGCGAAATCCTACAGGAGAAGGTGAGCACCTTGAGAACAGGAGGAGTCTTCATTTTTCATTTGGAGCCCTAGGCCTCAGCATGGTGCTACCACAGGAAGCACTTTATAAATACTTTGTCTATTCATTTCTTGTGGCTATTACCATATTGCTATGGCAGAGGTAAGAAAGGTAAAGACGTCTTTATCAGAATCTATCCAACTGGATTCTCCTTGTTTGCACATATGCACAAGTGTGGCACCCCTCACCTTCAAAACCTGCAGAACAGTTACTTGGAGATGTGACCTCTATGTATGTGTTGACAATATCCTACTCTTTGGGAAAATTGTGGAAGAAGATAAGGAAAGATGCTGAAAGTGTTGGTTCAGCCAGAAGAAAATGGCCAATGACTTTCAGTGTATAACCCCTAGACCTGTGCAGACACTCTATTATGGATTTTGCTCACATTATATCACAGTGAGGTGTGAATACATGCCCAGTGTAGACAGAAGTGCCCCTGATTTGACTACATCCAAAGACCCTTTGAGATCTCTGGACTTAGTTCCAATTTCTTCATCATTCATTAGAAGTAATGGTGCTATTACCAAACCACTAGATGTCCTCACTTGGCATATGTGACTGAAAAGAAATGAAGCAAGAGAAAAAGCAAACCTTTGCCTGAAAATGAAGCAAGCCTGTGGGTGACTGTTAGAGAGTCAGAAAAAAAGTACTTTTCAGGAGTTGCAACCACAAGGTTGTCCTCTCCTGAGCTAATCCATCCTTTTGTCCTGTGGACAGGTGATAGATTGAAGGCCTGGTGGACAGCAAGCAGGTGTCTTATTCTGGGTGTGGGGCCCTTGAGGTTGGTTCACAAGTGGCGGGGGTGGATTGGGCGCCTGCAGGCAGGAGGTTGCACTGTGGGCCTGGTTTTGGACAAGCAGTGATGGGATGGGGAGCCTGGGGATACGAGCTGGGGATCAGCCCAGCTGGCTGTGTCTGTGACTGCTCTGACTCCTGGGATCACTCGTGTGTAACATCTCTGCTGGGCTGGGCTAAGAAATCCCAACATCCCATCCCCTTCCCCTGAAACACATGCCCTCCCCAGAGTTATGACATGGGGGGAGGTGGTTAAGAAGAGCCTGCATAAGGCACAGATTTGCATTAAGCCACCTCTCACACAAAACCCAACACAGGCTTCAGGGACAGGTAAGAGGGACCTGGAGGAGCCCAGGCCCTGCTGTGTCTCTTTGGGGAACAGAACTCTTGGGGTCCTCTGCACCATAGCCTGGCCTCTCCTCTGGCTTACTGCTCACTGTCTGCTCAGGTGTATTGGCAATCAAAATAGGCTCTTAGCACTTAATTCAACTAAATGTCCTTGAAGAGTTTGGCCTTTGTTTCCTTTGATTAATTCAGTGTCTTTGATTGAGCCTTATGAGGTGCTAAGCTGCAGGCCCAACCCCCGATCTATTAGGTGCTAAGCCTATGTGGGTGTGAATTGGTTAACTAAGGTGGGGCTCCAGGTGGGATCAATGAAGGGAGGTGTTAACTCCAGAGTCAGAGTAAGAGCTTAAGTTCTGGTGGCTGAGATGATGTTTGATGACAGTTAAAGACTATATAAAAAGTGAAGACAGAGCTATTTGCTTAGGGCTCTCATTCTTGGTGGCCAGCTGATGTGGAGACTCCAGGCAGTGGTAGTTAAGAGCCCTCCAGCTTGCTGGATTTTGGACTTGATTAAACTCTTGGTAACTATGAATTGTATTTGGTCTGTTTGTAATTTGTCTGTATTTGCTCTGAAGTTCAAGGTGCTGGCTTCTTCCCCTGAACTAAGTGAATGAGGTCTGTGTGCTGGATTAAAATAAGATTGTTAACCCCTTAATGTTGCTTTCCTTATTAAAGCAGATCAAAAGAACCTGGGCTTGCAGCATTGTGTGAGCTGGTTGTTCTTGGTTTTACACCCTCACAGCAGCTGCTAGCAGGATTGTTGAAACATCAGATCAGGGCTGCCCTCAGAACCCTCCTTGTCCTACTCCCTCATCCCTGCCCTTGGCCTCTCTGGTGACGATCTCGAAGCACCTTTTCCTTTTCTCCTTATTCTAGGACATTAATGTGTGTCTGTGTTTCTAGGTTCCTTCTCACAGTCTGTGCTGACTCAGTCCCCCTCCATATCTGTGTCCCTGGGAACCACAGTCAGACTCACCTGCACCCCGTGCAGTCAGTACAGAAGCTACTCTATTGCTTGGCTCCAGCAGAGGCCAGGAAAGGACCCTCGGTATGTCATGTATGTCACCAAGAATGGAGGTGGAAGCAGTGGAGATGGGATCCCTGATCTCTTTTCTGGCTCCAGCTCTGGCTCAGACCAATACTTGTCCACCAGCAATGTCAAGCCCGAGGATGAAGCCAATTACTACTGTGAGACAGGTTACAAGGCTGGTAGTGAGTATGCTTACCAGTGATACATTCTATGAGGAAGTGAAAGAAAAACCTCCCGTGCCAGCCCAGGCCAAGCTTCACACCCGGCTCTGAACTACCAGGGCTGGGTCAAGTTTTTCTGTCTCTGTCTGTGTCTCTCTGTCTCTTTTAGCAAAGAAAATTATAAGAAGTGGCAACATAACACTTAGAGGAGGTGACATAAATGTACCTTGAACCCAGATCTTCTGACCCCAGTGTTTTTCCCCATGTCCCACATGCAGACTCATAGGAGACTGACCCCAGGGGAGGGCTTTATCTAAGCCTTCAGGTTTGGGGATTTGGCTGGGGAACAGGAGACAAAGGGAAAATCTGCCATGATTTGGCTGCCACAGCACAAAGAGCAGTCTATTTGTCTAAGGTAACCCCTTAGACACTTGGCAGTGCTTATGGGGCCATGACCAAAGACACCTTCAAGGGGAAACAAAGACATCAGAGGGAAGTGTGAACAAAGAAGCTGGGGCCAGCTGCTGACAGTGCCTGGGCAATATTTGCATACTTCTGTGAACAACTGCCCACACCTCCAGCAGGCCTTGACTGGTATCCCCTGAGGTGAGCCTGAATCCTAAAGACTGCAAATGCTGCCCCAAATCTCAAACATTAGGCCAGATCCCATCCAGGCCCTGCCCACCGGGTTGGAGGCTACCACCTAACCCACCCACCAGCTGACACTGCCTTTGCATTCTAGGCTCTTGGACCATTCTACTCATTGTCAATAAAAGAAGGCTACTTCACCACCTAGACAATAAAGCCTCTATAGGGCACCTATTATGCCCTCAATTGAGACAGCCAAGTGGCACCACAGACAAGAGAGACTGCTGGAGCTGGAGTCATGAAGACCTGAGGTCCAATCTGCCCTTACACAATTAGGAATTGTTTGAAACTTGGCAAATCAGTCAGCCTTTCTCAGTCTCAGTTTCCTCATCTGTTAAACAGGCAAAATAATAATCCGTAACTCCTAATGTTGTTTTGAGGATAAACTGAGAGAATTTATAAAGTACATTGCAAACCATAAAGCTCTTCTTCAATGTCATTATTTTCAAGTCCACCCCCCCCCACATCCCACCAGTTGCCCTAAGAGAGGGCTTCCCCTAGCACACAACCACAAGGTGCTGGTCTTGTGTGTGCCCACACAAACAATGGATCACTAGCCCCTTTAATAATCAGCCAAAGGGCACAAGCAGCTCCAAAATGGGCATTTATTCAAGTGACAAATCTGTGGGACAATAATGAACAAACACTGGGGAAGATTCTTCCACAAATATGCTGAGCTTTAGTGAGAAGAATGGACACACTCTGGCACCCTCTGTCAGAGCAGCAGGTTGAAAAACAATGTGCTAGCAGATACTGTGAATGAGTAAGGCCACCAACAACTCACACAGACGGGCTGCCAACACAGGGTGTTTGATCTGCTTTTTTTTTTAAACTTTATTTTATTTAATTTTATTTAATATATTTAGTTTTCAGTATTGATTTTCACATGAGTTTGAATTACAAATTTTCTCCCCATTTCTAGCTGACTCCAAGATGGCGTATATTCTGGTTGCCCTGTTCCCCAGTCAGCCCTCCCTTCTGTCACCCAACTCCCCTCCCATCCTCTATTCCCTTCCTTTCTTGTACGGCAAGATAAATTTCTACACCCCATTGCCTGTGAATCGTATTTCCTAGTTGCATGCAAAAAGGTTTTTTGTTTTTGTTTTTGAACATCTGTTTTTAAAACTCTGAGTTCCAAATTCTCTCCCCTCTTCCCTCCCCACCCACCCTCCCTAAGAAAGCAAGCAATTCAATATAGGCCACATGTGTATCATTATGTAAAACCCTTCCACAATACTCATGTTGTGAAAGACTAAGTATGTTTTGCTCCTTCCTAACCTATCCCCCTTTATCCAATTTTCTCCCTTGACCTTGTCCCTTTTCAAAAGTGTTTGTTTTTTATTACC
>JAQQSZ010014751.1:0-11440 GCA_028646595.1 Phalanger gymnotis
CATCATCATCATCACCATCATCACCTTCACCATCATCACCATCACCATCATCATCAGCAGCATCATCACTGAAGGTAGAAACAGCACTAGGTCTTCTCCCTCTCAGAAAGTGGTGCTAAATTACATTATTTTCTGCAAAAAACGAAAAAAAAAGGAGTTTGCTAATAGCTAGATGGTGCAGTGGATACAGTGAAGGACTTGGGGTCGGGAATCCTCCGTCAGACATTTCCTAGTTGTGTAACCCAGGGCAGGTTCCTTAATCTCTCCTGGACTCAGTTTCCTCAACTGTAAAATGGGGATAATTACGGCACCCATCTCACAGAGTTGTGAGATCCAATGAGGTAAACATATGCAAAGTGCTTCCCAAGCCTTCAAGTGATAAAAGTGCAGCTATTTTAATTAATAGAAAATAAAGGTATTTTTATCTCTACCAGACTAAAAGAGATGAGGAAAGATAGAACTATTTGTGATAAGTGTTTTGTTTATTGTGACACAGAAAAATTAGCAAATGCAATATTCCAGGTTTTCCAAAATGTACTTAAGAATTTCTTATCTGTTCCGTGTTTCGTGTCCATTCCTCAAATCTCACATCTTCCCTGGGGAAATGAAGAAAAGCATTTTGCCAAAAGACATCCTGGGTACAGGTGTTTTTTCAGGATCTTTTACTTCATGGAAATATTTTATGAGATAAAAAACCTCCTAAGAGAGCTGGATTTTAGAGAGGAGAAATAATTTATGTGGCTTGTCTTTTGCTATGTAATTCCAGAGATAAGATACCCAGAACCCCCGGGCACAAAATGTGGTTTTTATCTTGTTTTGTTTTTAATTATTTTAAAGGTATCTATTTAACAAGATAAGGGCAAACTTTGAAGAGTGGATCACTGATATCTCTTGTCACAAATGATATAAAAAATGAAGCACTTCACTTCTGGCCTCAGACAATTACTCAGACCCTGGGCGAGTCACTTAACTCCCATTGCCTCCAGAAAAAGAAAAAAAAAAAGAAGCAACATTCTTGTGATTAAAAAAAGAGAGACAGATTAGATAGCCGATTTGGCAGCCCCAAGCCCCAGGCCCCTATTTGTCTGTCATTAAATAGGTCTCTGTCACTTCTGCTCTCTGGGTCTCAGTTTCCCTGTCTGTAGAATGATGGGTTAAATTAGAGATGAGCCCCAATGTCATTTCCCCATCTAACATCCTTAGGCTGTGCATTGAGGCCTTCTGTGGCATCTCCCTCCAAGTACCCGCTCTAGGCAGAGCTGGTAGGAGGCAGCTCCATGGGCTCCTGAGAGCCCATTGTTACATTTTCAGTGTGAACATCTACATCTAGAAACAAATCAGGGCTTGATTAATTGTTTTGTTGTTTGTCTAGGCTTACGAAAGCAATGGAGAAAATTTTAATAATGCAGATTAAATTTAAATGGGCTCTGTGTCTACATTCCATACAATCAGCCACTGACTTCTCAGTGTCCCAACAATTCCCAGGGCCGTTAACGTTTGCCTTGACTTGTGTCTTGCCACCAGACTTCGATGACTCAGGAGGAGAGATGAGGCTGATGACTTTGTGCGTTTCTGCCTGCCTCACCTAAATCCAATTCATGCAAGGCCAGACATCACCTGTGATATCACCGGTCCTCTTTGAAAATGAAGGATAAACAACAAGACTACGAACGATGCACAAGTGGTTGATCTGCATCGGTAGACGGAATTTATACAAAGGGAGTCCCCAATCTGATGGAATCACGGGTTCCTACCTGCTGATAGGGTCTGGAGTCCTGAAGGCCTGGGTAATGTGGCCTATAGGCTACTTGGTCTCTCCAAGTCTTGGGCAGCTCTCTAGGATGGTGAGTTATACTGGGCTTGATCTGCTCCCCACAATAGGAGCTCACACCCAGTCCTGGATATATTGATATATAGCTTTGCTCAGCTATGCTGAAGAATCCTAGAGTCTTTGCCCTCAGTCTAATTGGAGAGATAAGATATACCTGCGAGAAGTCGGCTAAGGAGGAAGACCAAGCTGTGTTGTCATATGTTTGGTTCTGATACCGAATGGGACACTTGGGTGAGTTCTGTAGAGGTGGGTAGCAAAGAATGTGTCTGAGCACTTGGGTCCTTGGGTTCGTGCCTGGGAATGGTGGGAAGCAGTGGGCGGTCTGCTGGGAGAACCAGAAATAAAACTAAATCATGGCAATGAGTCGGAGTTTTTGGTATTCCGAGCTTCGCCCGGGGCTCCGGGGACTGAGACACGGGGCACAAAGACTGCTTTGTCAGGGGTGGAAGAGGGACAGAGGACAGGGAGGAGTGGAGGCCAGGGCTCTGCGGAGGACCTTCTCCACTCCCTCTGTGGCACTCAGGAACTCCTGACTCCAGAGCCCAAGCCAGCTGGACCAGGCCCCAGGGCCTTAACCCATTGTTCTCCTCTCGTGGGAAAGGCTTAATCCAAGCCATCCCTGACCTGTGGCTGGCTTGGCTCTACCCTCGGGGCCTGGAATGAGGAGGGTTCAGGCAGCAGCATGTGCTCTAGGAGTCTAGTCCCTTCAGGTAAGTGTCCCTCCGAGATCGGACGCTCCCCTGTCCTCGGGGTGTTTCCTTACTATTAGTAACCACACTTTAACCTCATTCTAACCAGATTATAAATTTACTCTAAATCTACCTAAACTCTAAATCACTTGGCCTCTGTTTGCCTCAGTTTCCTCATCTGTAAAGTGGGGATTATAATGGCCCTGACCTCCCAGGATTATTATGCGGATCGAATGAGATCATATCTGTAAAACTCTTTGCCACCCTTAAAGGGCGATATAAATGCTAGCTATTATTAACCCAAGCCTAGCCAAATGATCAATTGTAAAGCACTTCCTGTTAAAGCTTCTTACTATGTGCCAGGCATATGCTAAGCCTGGAAATACAAAGAGGCAAAAAACCTCTTCTTGCCCTCAAGGAGCTCACAGTCTAGTGGGGAGACAAGTGGCTAGGTGAGCCCAGAGAAGGGGACCTTTTTGGGAGATGCCATGAAGGTAGAATTGATAAAACCTGGGATTTGATTGGCGGGGGATCACAAATCTAGAGCTAAAAGGGGCCTCAGCAGCCATCTGGTCCAAAACCCTCATTGTACAGATGGGGAAACTGAGGCCCGTGGTTGTTCGGTGACTTGTCCAAGGTTACCCAGGCAATAACTGTCAGAGGTGGGATTTGAACTCAGATCCTCTTGTCTCTGGAGGCAGAGCTCTTCCATCAAACCATAATGTGTCACTATGGTGTCTCACAGCTGTGGATTTCTGAACAACTGTAGGGTTGGAGAAATAGGGCTTCTGGCATCATTACTGTCCCCTGGGCTTGCGCTAAGAGACGGTGAATGAAATTTTGCTTAGGAAGACAGTTGGAGTTTCCTGGACCATTTCTGCTCTAGAAATATCCTGACTTTTTCTGGATCTGTGGGTGGTTCGGAACCACAGAAATGTACAAGCCACAGCCAAGGGAAAGTCAGCAATCGTTTTTTAGTTTCCTTATTGTCCTCTGTATGAGTAGGAGGGAGACCTTGTTGAAATCACTTTCCCCTTTTTAACAACCTCTGGGGGCTTTTCTAGGGAGTCTTTCTTCTTTGGGATTAAGCAAAAAGGAAGCATTTCTACTCACTCCTTAGGGAATCTCAGAGGCTCCGAGCTGGGTGCGAGCATAGAAATGAACTGGTGACCTGGGTTTGAATTCTACCTCTGTGTGACTTTGGGCTAGCCCAGGGGTGGGGAAGCTGCAGCCTCGAGGCCACATGTGGCCCTCTAGGTCAAGTGCAGCCACACTTGAGGACCTAGAGGAACACATGTGGTCTCCAGGCTGCAGGTTCCCCACCCTGGGCTAGTCTCTTAATTTCTGTTTTTGGTTTTGTCATCTATAAAATGCATGGGTCAGACTGAAAGGCCTTTGAGGTTCCTCCCAGCTCTAAATCTATGGTTTTGTGACCTGGCTGGTCTGGTTAGGGTCAGCGGTCAGGGGTCAGAGTGCCTGTACCTGAGCAAAACTGCCCTCTACAGCATGTCAGACAAATGGCTCTCCGACCTGGGAACTCACCCGGCTATTTTCACACATAGCTCCTAGTTCTCTCCTCTGGGGCAGAGGATAAGAAAGGGGAACTATAACTAGACATGTTTACACCTAGGGTGAAGGGAGGAGGAGTAACCAGCGGCGGGCTGGAGTAGGGGCAGCCCGAAGAAGGCGGCCATGATACTGAGCAATGGAGAAGCACGTCCCCCAGAGCTACAAATGCCCAGCCCCTACCCCCGTCCCCCTCCTCCAGGGGTTCAGGGAAGGCAGGCCCCGGGAGAAAGGGGGTACAGCGGCAGGGGATCCTGGGGTCCTGGGGAGGTCAGAGAGGTCACACTTCACAGCGTGGGCAGGAGGAACAAAGGGCCGCCGAGGGACAGGAGGGTGCTGCCCCATCCCCCAATGTTCGCTTCCCCCATCCCCCAATATTGGTGTCCTGGATGAAGAGCCACTCACCCCTCCACAATTATTCCTCTGGAAAGAAGTGTAATTCTTCTAGGAAGACTAAGATCCATTTGAGCTCCTGAAGGCGGCTGGAGCTGTTGGCCCTGCTTCCCCTTCACCTATCTCTGCGGAGGAGGAAGGGGAACAGCATTTACTCTGGTCTCGGAGGACCTGGGTTCAAATCCTACCTTTGACCTTGGGCTTAGTCACTTCTCTCTGGGCCTCAGTTTCCTCATCTGTAAAATGAGGGGATTGGACTAGGAAGCCTCTGCAGTCCCTTTCAGCCCTAGTTCCAGGACATTCTGAGCATCAGTTTTCCTTCCCCCTTTCCTCATTTGTCACAAGCCCAAGGACCTTCACCTCGCTCGTCACTGTCTCTCTCCAGGTTCTCCATGGCTTCCTACTTCTTGTTGTCGTCGTTGTTAGTCATTTTCAATCATGTCTGACTCTGCATGATCCCGTTTGGGCTTTTCTTGGCAAAGATCCTGGAGTGGTGGCTATTTCCTTCTCCAGCTCACTTTACAGATGAGGAAACCGAGGCAAACAGGATCACGTGACTTAATAAGCGTCTGAATTTGGATTTGAACTCAGAGCTTCCTGACTGCAGGCCCAGTGATGCTCTATCGGCTGCAGCGCCACCCAGAGGCCCCTACTAGTTACTTACGTGTAATTCTCCATCCAAGATTCCAAATCTTTTCACTGGCTGGCCCCCATGTCTGAAGGTTCTCCTTCCCCTTCCCCTCTTAGCTTCTCTGGCTTCCTTCCAGACTCATCTCAAACCCAGCCTTCTTCAGGAGGGACTGTAATAAATCTTGTATATATGTGGCTGTTTTCACGTCGCCTCACCCGTTAGACTGTGAGCTCCTTGAGGGCAGGAATAGTGTTTTTATTTCCAGCACTTAGCGCAGCACCTGGCCCAGAGTATGGGCTTCATGGATGCTTGTTGACCGACTCACTGACTGACACCCTCCTCCCTGTGTTGCTGTTCCTTCTGAGTCCCTTTTCCTGAATGCTTGAGTTGGGACCCTGGCTCTCCAGATGACTTAGGGAAGCCTTAGGACCTGGGCTTTGGTTTCTCCATGTCTAGGATGAGTAGATATGAATAGATGATCTCTACGTTCTGTTTCATTGATAAGTTCTAAGATGTCAGCATACCACTGATGTGTTGACATTCCAATTTTCAGGGTTTTTTTCCTTTTTTTCATTTGCTTGGCTTGGAATAGCACCTTCTAAAGTATTAAGTAGGAAGACAACTCTGACAAATAAAATGGCCCTTGTTTGTTGACTTTGAATAACTTTGGAAGTAACTGTGATCCTCAGGCCTGGGGTGGGGGACTTGAAAAAACAACGTTTTGATCTCTCCAGGAGCCCAGAGAACTTTCCAGAATTGGGGACTACGGACATATGTGCCAACATGACCATCCCAGTTGACTTTGGGGACAAAAATATTTAACTGGGGAAGTGTCTAACAGAAATCACGCCAGGAAGTACGAGCTGAGAGTTCCCCTGAAAGTTTCCAGGGACTCTGTGGACATGGAAACTCGGCACTTGGGCCCTTTGGGGAAGACAAACTTGGTTGTTTCCATCCATCGAGCCTGAAAAGGCTTGCCATTTCTAGATGACAAGGTGGTTCCCTTATTGTCTAACGAGCAGTAAGAGCAGATAACTTGGTGAATTTTTAAAGGGAGGATTCCCACCCTCAGAGCTCTCTTCTCTTAAAGTTTTAGGCGCTGTCAAGACTGTATTTAGCTATTTCTGTGTGAGGAGTTGGGGAGGATCAGCTTAATTTGGGAGAGGACTGTTAAGTTTTCAGTGCGATCATTTATGCCTCAAAAACTGGCAAATAAATCAAGGCTTGATTTATTGTTTTGTCGATTATCTCTAGACTTAAGGAAGCCATGGCGAAAATGTTAATAATGAAGATTAGACTTAAAAGTGTGTCATTATGTAATATGAATTAAGTTGGGGCTTTTTTATTGTTTTAGAATGCTAAATTAATTGTTTTTGATTGAGCCTTACTAGGTGCAAAGCCCCAGGCCCAAACCCCTAATCACTAGGTGCTAAGCCCACGTGTACATGAAGCCACCAGCGCCCTAAGGGGAGTTGCTAAGACCAGAGCTAATAGTGTGCCTAGTTCTGGTCACTCAGATGACGTTTGATGAAGGCTAAAGAGTGTATAAAAAGAGAGAACAGACTTGCTTGCTTGAGGCACTCACTCCCAGAGGAGTGCTGCCGTGAGACTCTAGGCAGCCCCTCTAAGAGCCTCCTGGCTTGTCAACCCAGATGTTGATGGTTTCTTGGTAACTATGAATTGGGATCTGGTTTGTTTATATTGTGTACGTTTGTAACTTGTTTGTGTTTGCTGTGAAGTTCAGGGTTCTGGCTTTCTCCTCTGAACTAAGTGAAGGATATATGTATATGTTAGATTAAAGTCAGATTGTTAACCCCTTAATGCTACTTTCCTTAGCAAAGCAGATCAAAAGAACCTGTGCTGGCAGCGTTCTTGTTGTTGGGCTCGTATTGGTCTTTCACCCCACAGCAGCTGCTGGCTGAATTGTTGCAACACATGAGTACATCTTTTCTTCAGTGAGCCAGTTGTTAAACATTTACCAGCACACCCTTGGTGTGCCCTATCACCCGGCCTGGTCGCCATAGAAGGGAAAACGTGTGTCCTGCCTAGGTGAGCCTCAGCCTAGTCGTGGGCTGTGTCTTTTAGTTGTGCTTTCCTGACCTTGCTAGAGATAGAAGATGATTGTGCGTTCATGTGTTACTTCTGCCACTATTGTTCAGTCATGCGCCACTCTTTGCGACCCCATTTCTTAGCAGAGCCGTTTGCCATTTCCTTCTCCAGCTCATTTTACAGACAAGAAAACTGAAGCAAGCAGGGTCACGTGACTTGCCCAGGGTCACGCAGCTACTAAGTGGTTGAGGCTGCATCTCTGCTCTATCCGCTTCACCACCCAGCTGCCGCACAGGACTCTGGGATTGAATAATCCCACTTATCCAAGGTGGTGGGAGCCGTGTCCTAAGGCTTTGCCCCAGGCAGGTTAGGCTAACTTTTCTTTAAAAGATGTTGAAACTCTCCTTGAGACTGAATTGGTTTAGGCTACTAAAGCTTGGAATGTTGTAACACTTTCTTGTGTATGAAAATGAGCTGGGACACAGATGGCTGGAGCCCTTCCCTCAGGGTTCAGACCACAGACCATGGACCAGCAGGACCAACACAAACGTGACAGTTTGCTTAGTGGAATAATCAGCTGTATCTTCAGTGAAACTCCTTCCCTGGCTCTGGCCACCCTTCTCTTGCTGTGGCTTGTACACCACCTTTTGTTAACAGTTAGAGGGCTCGGAGGGCAGCTAGGTGGCGCTGCAGTGGATACAGTGCTGTAGGGTCTGGAGTCAGGGAGACCTGAGTTCAAATCCACCCTCAGACACTTAATACCTGTGTGACTCTGGATGAGTGGCTTCACCCTGTTGGCCTCAGTTTCCTCATCTGTAGAATGAGCTGGAGAAGGGAATGACAAACCATTCCAGTATCTCTGCCAAGAAAACCCCAAATGGGGTCAGGGAGAGTCAGACACAATTGAACAACGACAAAGATGGACGATTCCAATGACAAACCCAGGGTACCTAGTTAGAGGCTGGTCAGCCTGTCCTGCCACGACCCCTCTGTGTTGCTGCCTGACGTACAGTGGCCTCTAGCATAAATATTCAAGTATTTAGATTCACAGAATTTTAGAGTTAGTTGGGGCCTCAGAGACCATGCATCCAACCTTCCTATTTCACAGATGAGGAAACTGAGGCCTAGGTCAAATGACTCTTCCAAGGTCACCCAGCTAATAAACAGCAGGGCCAGGATTTAGGACCATAGGATGCTGGGGATGGGAGCTGGAAGGGGCCTTAGGGACCATTTGGTCAGCTTCCTCATTGTACCACTGAGAGGTGCTGGCTATCTAAGGCAGTGACTGTATCCATTCCCTAAACCTTGTGCTACTTAATGTATTAGTCGTGTAACCCTGGCAAAGTCGCTTGGCTCTCTGTGCCTCAGTTTCCTAATCTGTATTTGTGGGGGTTTTGATTTTACTGATCTCAGTCTATAAATTGACAAGCCTTGCCTTCCATCTTGATAATCTTCTGCCAGCATACTTTGTTGTGTTACTTCCCATAGAACATAAATTCCTTGAAGGCAGAGACTATTTCATTTTTGAGTTTGTATCTTCTGCCTGGAACAGTAGATAGGAAGCAGACCTCAAGGCAGGATCTCCTGGGTTCAGGTCTTGCCTCTGACATGTACTGACTGTGTGACCTTGGGCAAGTCATTAAACTAAGCACAGTTCAGATGTTAAGTTGTAGAAAAGGTGCTGACCTGCATTAGTAGAGAGAGTTTCCTCATCCAGGAGTTCCTTCTAGTAATGACATCACAGGTCCCATGCTGGGCACATAGTAGGCACTTAATAAATTTTTGTTGATTGATTGATTAGAATGAGCGATGCCCAGAGTTCTTGAACTCTCGTAATGGTGGTTGTCATTCCCAGGTGGATCTAGCCAGTTAAACTCTGGAGGTCCCTGGAGGTCACCTGGGTCTCTTGGCTTCTTCCCCAATGGCACCAAGCCCTGCTTACACACAGTGCAGGGTCAGATCAGATCACTGTTGGAAGCCAAATAAGCTGGGCCTCGTGGTCAGTTCTATGGAGAGACCTGGGTAACCACAAAGAAGAGTTTGTGCGTGGCTGAGCCTCCCTTCCCCCAATCAGGAGTACAAGGCATGGGGCTGGAGAGGCTGCCAAGAAAGGCCTGAAAAGCTAAGGAGAAGATTTAGGGGTGGAGTTGGAAGGGTGTGGGACTTCACTGAGATGGTCTTCCTTCCTCTCCTCCTCCTCCTCTTCTTCCTCTCCTAGCCCTCCGGAACACAACTTTCCAAAATGCTGAAATCTGATCTGGAAGGGAGAGGCTGAGTGCCTGGGGGCAGAGAGACACACAGACCTCACTGGAGAAAGTGGCCTGTAGTGCCCTCTGAAGCCATACCAGGGAGACCGGGGCATATGACAAGCAACCCTTTTCAAAGGACATCTGACGCCATTAGAAGGATGCTGGACTGGGAGTAAGACGCCCCAGGTTCCAATCCTGACTTGCCATTTCAATGGGTTGGTGTGGGAACTCAGAGAAGTGCTTTCCCTTCTTTCTTTCTCTGGAAAATGAAGGTGATGGGCTAGGCAGAGGGGTCAGACTCATGACCCCCATGGTCCTTTCCAGAATGTGGGACTGTATTTATTAAATGTACCCTGAGTCAGCACTGAGTGAGGTGCAAAATCTAGCCTGCTGACAATCTTAGAAGGGAAAGTGGTCACAAACAGATAATTAACACATACAATAATGCTTTTTAAGGGCCTAAGTCCATACCAAGCATTAGGTGAGGGTAGAGTTGTGTTTGTTCAGTTGTGTCTGACTCTCCATGACCCCATTTGGTTTTTCCTTGACAGAGATAATGGACTGGTTCACCATTTCCTCCTTCAGCTCATTTGACAGATGAGGAAACTGAGGCAGAGTTAAGTGACTGGCCCAGGGTCACACAGCTAGTAAGTATCTGAGGCTGGATTTGCACTCAGGTCTTCCTGACTCCAGGCCCTGGGCTCTATCCACTGCAGCGCCACCTCGCGGCCCAGGGGATTGGAGCAGGGAGGTCCTTAGGGGAGGAGTACCTGGAGAAGGTACCATTTGAGTTGAGCTTTAAAAAAGGACTAAGAATACAAGACAGGCCACAGGGGATGGTGGATAGCTGGCCTCCAAGTCAGGAAGTCCTGTGTTTGAGTCCAGCCTCTGATGAGTGCTAGTTGTGTGACCCTCAGCCAGCCCCTCAACCTCTCTGGGCTCTAGGCTGCTCCCTAAGCCTAAGTGCTACAGAGCAGGGTGCTTTGAGGGTGTTTCTAGGAAATCCCAGGATGTCCTAGGGATATAAAGTGAATATGGGAGGCTTCCGAGGGGCTCTGTTCTGGCTGGGGGTCTGATAGGTCTGCAGCCTACACAGTGGAATTTGAAGGGCTCTGGGAAAATTTCTTTTATCTCTTGAAGAGCTTCGCTGACTAATTTGTCACTGGGCCAAAAAGTCCACCATTATTAGACGACAGATCCCCTTGACTCTTTAAAGGTGGAAATGCCTCTCCCTTTCCCCGCCAAGGGAAACAAAGTCAATTGCTCGTGAATGAATTCATTAGATCTTCTTTTTATGTGATCCGAATTAGGCAATGAAGGGAGGTGGGTGTCTCTAGAAGGCCCCTCTGACAATTCATGTTCATTGCACATCAGAGTTATGCTGTACTCTGGCCCACTGGGCCTGACATACAATGCCCTCCAGTCTGGGAATTCCTGAAGTCTTGGACTTGCAGCACCAAAAAAAGTCACTGCCTAGTAAATGTGCGCCTTTTTTTACATTGTCCTTAGAGATAGAAATACCTTGGCTTTCTGGATTCTTGTAGGGCTGTGTCTCCACACGGCTGTTTGCAAGAAACCCAATTAAATTCATCAAACATGCATTAAACACCTGCCATGTGTCAGGCACTAACCCAGGTGCTGGGGATATAGTGATAATTTAAAAAATAAAAAAGAGAGTTCCTGACCTCAAAGTGCTTACCTTCTATTGGGGGAAGGGGGAAATGGCATGTGTTTGAGGAGGTGGAGAGTTCTAACAACTGGGATGGATTAGGGAAGACTTCCTGGAAGAAGTGACACTTGAGCTTAGCCCTGAAGGAAGACAGTGAGCCTGAGAGGGAAAAGCAAAACGAGAAGGGAATGTATTTCAGGAATGGCAGTTGCTTTTTGGCCACAGGAGATGGAAGGTTAACTACAGGACTGACCAAGCCTACCTCTGGGCTCAGAGGACCTCAGGGCACATCTCACCTCCCTCTGCCTCTGAGCTCAAGGACCTCAGGGCACACCTCACCTCCCTCTGCCTCTGGGCTCAAGG
>JAQQSZ010014752.1:0-11439 GCA_028646595.1 Phalanger gymnotis
CCCCCTCAGTCTGATTCTTGATATGTCTGACTCTTTGTTACCCCGTTTGAGATTTTCTTGGCAAAGATGCTGGAACAGCTTGCCATTTCCTTCTCCAGCTCATTTTATACATGAGGAAACTGAAGCAATCAGGGTTAAGTGACTTTCCCAGGGTCACAGCTAGTGAGTGTCTTGGGTCAGATTTGAACTCAGGAAGTTGAGTTTTCTGATTCCCAGCCCAGTGCTGTATCCACTATGGTGCCACTTGGCTGTCCCAGAATGCTTTGTGGGAATTTGGAAATGAAAGGGAACAGAAATATAGGCTAATATCTA
This sequence comes from Phalanger gymnotis, assembly GCA_028646595.1. Lineage (NCBI taxonomy): Eukaryota > Metazoa > Chordata > Mammalia > Diprotodontia > Phalangeridae > Phalanger > Phalanger gymnotis. The sequence goes on from JAQQSZ010014752.1 coordinate 313, forward strand.
GAAACAATGACCGGCTCAAGTGAAAGTTACTTGTGTGTGTGTCTGTGTGCGTATGTTGTAAGGATGATAGAAATCTTGACATATTTATAGTAAAGAAGGAAATACCAAGTTCTCTCAATTCCACCACTGTGACATGTTTCAACCATTTCCTTCTCTCGTTTTCACTGCCACCATCTTGGTGGAGGCCATCATCACCACCGGCCTTACTTATTCCACTCTCTTCCTACCAGTTGTGCCCATCTTTTATCGTTCTATTTTCCAACTCTCTCTTCACATCATTGATAAAGCCATCTTCATTACATATAGACCTGGTGATGTCACTCCACCGCTCAAAAATCTTCAATGACTGCCTAAGAATGTCTTCCACGTAAAATTCAAACTCCTTTGCCCAGCATTTAAGGACTTCCAAAATCTGACTTCACTTACCTTTCAAGTCTTTTCTCATTTTATTCCATTTCATCAATTCTATACTGCATTCCAATACTCTCGTGTTCCCTTCTATCTTAAAGGGCAGTTATGTGGTGAAGTGGATAGAGCTAGAGTCAGGAAGACGCAAGTTCAAATCTGGCCTCAGACACTTACTAGCTGTGTGACCTTGGGCAAATCGCTTAACTTTGTTTGCCTCAGTTTCCTCATCTGTAAAAAGAGCAGGAGAAGGAAATGGCAAACCACTCCAGTTTCTTTGCCAAGAAAACCCCAAATGGGGTCACAAAGAGTTGGTCATGAGTGAACAAGGATTACAACTTCTGTCTTTGCTCATGCTGTTTCGTATGACTGGGATAACCTACTACTGTCTTTACCTATTGAAATTATTTCTTTCCTATAAGTCCATCCCAAATAGCAAACCCTCCTTGCAACCTCTCTGTCAGTAATAACCCTTGCTTTGGGGTCTTCTGTGGCACTTTTTTTGCTCTCATTTAATACTCTTATCATGTAATATTATGTAGCCCAGTGTCCAGTGTTCGTACCCTATTCAACTGTAAAAAACCTTAACAGAAGGAACAGCAACAACAATAAACATTTATATAGCACCTACTATTTGCCAGGCACACTAAGTGCTTGGCAATTATTATTTCATTTGATCCTTACGACACTCTGGGACAGGGGTGGGGAACCCGTGGCCTTGAGGTCACATGTGACCCTCTAGGTCTTCAAGTGCAGGCCTTTGACTGAGTCCAAGTTTTATAGAACAAATCCCCTTAATAAAAGGATTTGTTCTGTAAAACTTGGACTCAGTCAAAAGGCTGCCCTCGAGGACCTAGAAGGCCACATGTGGCCTTGAGACCACAAGTTCCCCACCCCTTAGGGGGTAGGGGCTGTTATCATTCTCATTTCATAGATGAAGAAACTGAGGGTCACACAGCTAGTACATGTCTGAGGCTAGATTTGAACCAAGGTCTTCCTGGTTCTCAGCCCAGGGCTCTATGCACTATGCCACCTAACTGTCCAAGAAAAATATTTTATCTAAACTTTGCATCTGCCGGAATATCAAGTGTAGTGTTCTACATGTAACAGGTAGTTAATGATGGTATTTTTACTGAATGGATGGCAGAACTTAAATTTAAAAGGATCTTAGCCTACAATGATAGGCATACTCTAACGAGGTTAGGTTTGGGGTATTTTTTTTAAGTTTTATTGATGTGTTTTGTTTTTTCATTACAAACATTTACAGATTACTCCCACTTCATAAAAGGTCTCTTGTAACAAAGTAAACTAATTAAGTAAACCTAACAATACAGTTGCTTCACCTGAACTGCATGCAACATTTCTCATCTGTAACTCCCTCCCAACTTGTCTCTCTCTTTTTTTTAATTAAAGGAAATCTATTTTCTCTCTCCCACCCCCCAACCTTTGGGAGAGGAAAAAAAAAACTAGAAATTTCTCATAACAAATATGCAGAGTCAAGCAAAACAAATTTCCTTAATGGCTGTATGCAAAAATTTATGGGTCTTACCCTACCTCCTAAATCTATCACCTCTCTGTAATGGATAGCATGTTAATGGATTTAATGGGCAGTGCCCTTCCCCCTTTGGGCTTTCCTCCTTACCCTTCCCCCAGCCAATCCTAGAATCCTAGTAAGACAGGTGACCAGAAGACAGAGGCATGTGCGCGCGTGCACACACACACACCCCTATCCCCCTAGTCCTGTGCTGTCCCAGGAGCTGCTTGGGTTTGCTGACCACCTACATGGCTTGGGGATATGATGGGAGTCACACACTCGGTCCCTTGGGTGGAAGATTGTCAGGCCTTACTTAGCATGGGCCCTAACTCTCCGCTCTACAGACTGCCAACACTGCATTCTGACCTGCTGACTTAAGTGAAGAACCCCTGGGCCTTGCCATCTACCCCACAGCTGCACCCTCAGGCCTTCTGGTCATTTCTATCTGCCCTGGAGCCTAATTTTCTTTAACAGTGTTGTCTCCTCCAATTAGAGTGAGAGCAACTTGGGAGCGGAGGCTGCTTCAGGCTCTCTTTTCATCCCCAATGCTTTCCACAGTGTTCGGCATATAGTAAGCGCTTAAATGCTCCTTCATTCAAAATTTCAAATATATGTATAGTAATAGGCACTCCATATTTATATTCATATTTAAATGGGCAATACGAGGCTAAGTACAAGGAAATAGATGCAGAGCTTTCAGTTCACTAAAAACTTTGCATATCTCAACAGTTGAAGGCAAAAAAAATTTATAATAACAGCCTGTTGTTGTTCAGTTGTATCCAACTCTACATGACCCCATGGATGTTGTCCATGGGATTTTCTTGGCAAAGATAATGGAGCGGTTTGCCATTTCCTTCTCCGGTATGTGCCCATTTTATAGATTTTATAGATACATGACTTGCCCAGGGTCACATAGCTAGTGAGTGTTTGAGGTCACATTTGAACTCAGGTCTTCCTGACTCCAGGCCCAATGCTCTATCCACTATACTAGCTGCCCTAATAGGCTGTATTAATAGAGGGATGGTGAAATGAGAATCTTGCTGTATTTTACCCTGGAAAGACCACATCTGGAATCTTTTGTTCAATTTAGGGCACCATATTTGCATGACACACCCCCTCATTCCACAACTGATCATCTCTCCCCCGCCTCATTCATGGAGCATCAGGAACTTTCAGCTGAGAAAGTAAGAGGCAAAGTCTTCATAGGAAATCAAATGACATACCTGCATGGCACATGCAGCTGAGTGGTGCAGTGGAGAGAGTGCCTGATTCTGGGCAGGAAGACTCATCTTCCTGGGTTCAAATGTGGCCTCAGACACTTATTAAGCTGTGTGACTGTGGACAAGTCATTTAACCCTGTTTGCCTCAGTTTCCTTATCTGTAAAATGAGCTAGAGAAGGAAATGACAAACTTCTTCAGTATCTTTGCCAAGAAAACCCTAAATGGGGTCACAAAGAGCTGGAAATGCCTCAACAACAACACCTTCATGGCAGCTACATATCCCTCCCTGTGGATAGTCTGGAAGACCTGAGCTCCCATGCAGCCTAAGATATTTACTAGCTATGCGATCCTGGACAACTCAGTTAACCTCTGTTTGTCCCAGTTTCTTCAGCTGTAAAACAGGGATAAAAAAATAGCATGGAAATAGTGTGGAAGCCAGCTTTATTTTACCTGCATAGCTAGCATAGTGTTCTAAACACAAGCGGAACTTTATAAATGCTTGTTAAATGAATGGACATATAAATGAATGAATGAACGAATGATCTCATCATTGTATTCTTTGTTATCTCTAGCCTGAGGTATATCCTGGGAATTCAGAGAAAGGCACCACAGGTTTCCAGGGTTGTACCTTTGAAAAGTCAGAAAATTCATCTTTTATTTAAAAAAAAAAAAGCAGCAAAATGACACTGAAATAAGCGGTTTTAGAGGAAGGAACTTGGTCTTAGCCAAAAGGGCAAAGCTTTTGTTTTGTAAGGTGATTTAAAGCCATTCAGTGAATGTGTGCTTTAAAATAAAATTTTTAAAAAGCTTTTCTAGATTACTTTCATTAAACCATGTAATATTATTGAAAAATTATACTATAGAGTTAGTGGTCGATGTAGCTACAAACCGCCCGCGGGAATGTGTCCGTAAATATACATGGGTGAATATATTCCTATCTTCACAACTCATTGCATGCTTATTACAGCCTTTTAAAACAAAGCTAGCTTTCCACAGTGAGAAAGTCATGATTATATTACAGGAAGGTCCATAGGCTAGAGAAAACGATGGACATGGAAACATTTAGCCCCTCACCTCCCACCGGTGGAAATGTACCACTTGGAATAGTGTCACGACAGCCTGATTTGGAGGGGGGAGGGGGTATCTCAAGTGCCTCGTTTTTCCAGGTTTCTTACATCTTTATGATATTTTGATGCCTATTTTTAGAAATCTATTCAGTCGGATTTGAATGAATGTAGGAAGTGGTGGTGGTTAGGGGTGGTCTCCAGCTTAGCTCTCAGTTGAATTTTGTTAATTAATTAATTAACAAATTAACGTTTGGACAGGTAAAGGCTAATAGCTTAGGGTACAGGCATAATGGGAGACAAACTCTTGTCAAAGGTTTCTCCCCACTTCCTCAGCTCTTTTATGGAAGTAGGTCTTCATCCCTCACTGTGCCACCAACGTGCCAGGGAGCCAAGGGTGAGGGTTTGTTAACCTCTCTGGGCGTTGATTTCCTTACGTTTAAGATCATGAAATGGAGAGCTGGAAACGACCTTAGAAATCATCCCGTCTGACCTCTAAGCACCACCAACATTACTCCAAATTCTGCAGATGAGGAAACTGAGTCCCAGACAGGGGAGGTCACTTCATAGCATAAAGACAGGGACGAGAACTGCTTTCTGTTGGTGTAGTGAATTCTCAGGTGAGGAAATTCCCTTTACCAGTGCAGGTTGCCACATTCTCTCTACAACTTGAAGTCTTAGAGAGTTGCCTTGGGTACTGACAGATTGATTGATTTGCCTACGGTCACCCAGCCAGTGTGTGTTTGAGGCAAGACTTGAACCCAGCTCCTTCTGACTCTGAGACCAGCTTTTTGTCTCATTGATTATGACACTTTTATACTACATCATCTTAATCTATAGCTTTCATAGCCCTGGGATCCTAACCAGTCTGAGACTGCTCATCTTAACTTTGGTATGCCCCCAGCATTCTAATATCCCAGGTAATGTACTGTTTTTTTTTTCTTTTAGAGGCAATCAGGGTCACACAACTAATAAGTGTCTGAAGTCAGATTTGAACTCAGGTCTTCCTGACAGCAGGGTTGGTGCTCTATCCACTGGGCTACCTGGCTGCCCCCAGATAATATACTCTTGAAAAGCTTTTCACTCTCTATACTACCAGCCATTGCCAGGCCGGAGCTTCTCTCTCATCTCTGAACTGTAATTCCACTATGGTTATTTCAACCCTTCTCACTTCTTTCTGGACTTAAAACCCTTTCTCCTCAAGCCTGACCCTAGGGCCATTCTATCTTCATTCACTTTCCTCTTGTTTCTGTGGTGCTAAGTCAAACCGATGGGATCGTCTAGTTCTAATTTATTGATTTGCTTTACGCGGCAGGCACTAAATGTTTTACAAGCCCGAGGAATTGTGCAAAAGGATTAAAGAGGACAGGAGAGGAAAAAACTTCACACACACACACACACACACACACACTCTCTCTCTCTCTCTCTCTCTGTCTCTCTCTCTCTCTCTCTCTCTCTCTCTCTCTCTCTCTCTCTCTCTCTCTCTCAAAGGTAAGGTATTAAAAAAAAAAGTCAGCCAATGACACAAGCTAAAACAGAGTGCCCTGCTCACTCCCACACCTGCTGCAGGCCTTCCAGTTCAGTGAGTATGAATGAATTGGCATTTACAGAATCTGGTAAACATCCCAGGAGTCCAAGGAAATCAGTCGTCCACGACAAGAACAGGTTTTGCTCCACCGTAAATTCACACTAGCCTGCTCCAGGGAGCAGGGGGGGAAAGCAAAACCAAAATAAAACTAACAAACAAACAAAATAACAGAAAAATGACTTCAAAATCAAGAGGGTCTCCAGCTCATTTCTCCTCCCTCTTGCCAAGAGATTACATTATTTTCTTCCCTTGATTGACCAACAGCTTTTTTACTTCTTTGATATCCTTTAAGCCCTAATTTAAAAAAAAATAATAGGAATTAGCATTTATATAATGCATCGAGATTTTCAACAGGCTGTATGAATATTATTTAATTTTTCCCCCAGATAACCCTGAAAATTTGCTGTAATTATCCCCATTTTACAGATGAAAGAACTGAAGCAGACAGATGTTAAGTGACTTGCACAGGGTCACACCGCTAGTAAGTGTCCAAGGCTGGATTTGAACTCGGGTCTTCTGGACTCCAGTTCCAGCACTGTATCTATTTCTGCCTACCCAGCTGCCCTTTCTCATGCTTCTTTCTATACACTGGCTCAAAGATGCAAGTGCCCACTTTGTGAAGTGAGTAGTTTAGAATCACCAGCTGGTTAGGCAGAGTGTAATTGTTCACTGCCTCCACAGGGACAGATTTCCAAAGAAAGGGAGGAGAGTAAGCATCTGCCTTGGTGCTGTTATGTGGTGGGGAGGGGGGGATGTGCACCAGAAAGGCCCCTTTGCCTCGAAACACCTCCCTATACCCTGCCCACCATGCTGGCTTAAAACCCACCATTAAATATTCACCATTATAGAACAAAGAGTTGGGGTGCTGTGTGTAACCTGGAGATCACCCAGTCTAGCCCCTTCATTTCTCTGATAAGCAAACTGAGACCAAGAGGAGATGAGTTAATTGCCCAGGGTCACATAGGAGATAAATAGCATAAGAGATATAAGCCTAGTTCCTCTGGCTCCAAATTCAATGCTCTTTCTACTGATCACACAAATAGCCTGCTCATACAAGTTCTTATTGTCGATACAGGATTACTGACATTTCTAGAGGGCCTGGATATTTTTTTAAAACCTTATAGCCACCTTGAAAAGTAATAGTGAAGGCTTTCTTCATGTCTCTTTTACAGATGAGGAAAATTGAGGTTTAAGGAACTGGTGACTTGCCCTTGGCAAAAACAGCTAGCATATGTGAAAGTTAAGATTCTCATTTTTCCACCTTTCCTTCTATTTTTCTCTGTAAAATTTTATATCATACAACCTTCTTACCCTTTCTTCAAACCTTTCCTTTTTGGAAATCTTAATATTTTATTTTTTCCAATTACACATAAAAACAATTTTTACATTCTTGTTTTTTAACATTTTGAGTTCCAAATTTTCTCCCTCCCTTCCTTCCTTTTCTCACTCCTTGAAAAGGCAAGCAATTTGATATAGATTATACATGTGCAGCAGGCAAAGCATATTTCCATGTCGGCCATGTTGTGAAAGAAAACACAGACAAAAAAAAAGAAAAAGAAAGAAAGTTTTAAAAAAGCATACTTCGATCTACATTGAGACTCCATAAGTTGCTTCTTTGGAGATGGATAGCATTTTTCATCCTAAGTCCTTTGAAATTGTCTTGCATCATTGTATTGCTGAGAATAGCTAAGTCATTCACAGTTGACCATCATACTATATTGCCATTACTAGGTAAATTGTTTTCTGGTTCTGCTCACTTCATTATGCACCAGTTCATATAAGTTTTTCCAGGTTTTTCTGAAAGCATCTAGCTAGTCATTTCTTACAGCACAATAGTATTCTATCACAGTCATATGCCACAACTTGTTCCACCATTCCCCAATTGATGGGCATCCCCTCTTTAAACCATTTCAAATCTACTTTCTTAAAATTGAGGACACATGTAAGACTATATCTCATTTTCCTCTCCTCCACTGTCACAAATTCTTTTTTTTTGTCTTTTTTATCATGAACTTAACAATCATCAACCAAGACAAACATTACAACATACAAAAAAACCAACAAGATTGTTTTTATGGTTTATATGTTTTAAAACATCTTAAATATAACAGATGGTAACAAAATTGCCTGGTTTGTTTACATCCACTTCTGGATTTTTTTTCTGCTTTTTTTTTTTACAAATTTTAAGATTAAGTAGTTACTTTTCCCAAAGGTCCCCATCATTCCCACCCCAGTAACCAGTTTGTTGGAAAGAATCAGACTCAAAATAGAAATTCCTTTGATCAGTTCTTGAATTTTTTAAGGCTAAAATTATCAAGACAAGTCAAGAAATTGTTAGCTGCTCTGCCTTTGACAGAAAGGGATCTCTAACAGATATCTGTATAACTGAAGTCCCCCATCATTATAAATCAAGGGTCCTTAAGCTTTTTTGTGTCATGGACCCTTTTGATATCTAGTGAAACCTATGGACACCTTAGAATAATGTTTTTAGATGCATAAAATAGAATACATAAGAGTAAAAGGAAACCAATTATATTGAGATATTTGCCAATATATTTTTTGAAAACTCATGGTGTCACAGGTTAAGAAACTCACTCTAGCAACATGCATCCATCCGTGCAAATTGTGTTCCGTTTCCCAAATTCCTCATCTATTTCTCTAACTTCCCAGGTGTTCTATAATCTACTCCAAAGACACTAACACTTGCATTTCTGCCTTCATTGATGTTTATCCACATGTTCTCCACTAGGATTCCCTCCTTGCCTCCTGGATTCTCTCCTGACTACATCACTTTTGTTAGTACTATTCGACATCTATTTCTCTTTACCCTGCCTGGTCCTTTTGAACAAGGAAAATTTTTCCAGAGTCAGGTTGCATTCATGGTTCTCCTCCCACCAAATGTCATTAACATCTGTGCGATCGAATTTACCTCATTGCATTAAAATCTCTCATTCATCTTGCTTGTTGCTCATATATTTTGCATTGGTATATAGACCTTTGAGACTGTAGGTTTTATTGCAGTTTCCTTTCCTACCCTGTGTTTCCTCTGAATTACTACATGTCTCCACCGCCATTTTTCTTCCTACTTCATAGCTGCTCCCTGGGGTATCTAGCCTGGTGGCTATACAGAGACAGTTTTCTTTCTCCTTTCTTTTCAAGTTTAAGGCCCTTTTGATTAGACATGAAAGACTCCTAGCAAATCTATTCAACAGATATTTTGTTTCAGTGCACTCCATCTCTTAAGGTGAGCAAGCTTTTTCTATATTTTGAACTGTGGTCTAGAAATACAAATCCTAGTTCAGATACCATCTTCTTAACCAGCCCTTCCCTTTTCCTTCTCTGGAAAAAAAAGTTGGTTATTTCAAAGTCTATCAAGACCTGCCTGGAAAAACAAAACATATGGACCAATATTAAAACTCTTAGCTGGTTTAATTTTGAGAGATTCCTTTGCTAATTCTCTTATCCCATAAAATGAGATAGCTTTTAGGTCAGGGTAAGAGATAACACATGGTAATTCTATTAAATTTTGGTATAACTTTTTTAAAAAAGATCAAATGTTTATGCAAAGCAAAAGTCTAAGGATCAAGCAGTAAACATATATTAAGTAAACATATCTACTATATGTCAGGTACTGTGGTAGGTACTGGACATAAAAAAACAAAAAGGAAACAGTTCCTGCCCTCAAGAAGCTTACAGTCTATCAAGGGGAAATAGTATATATCGTGGTCACATAACTTTTTCCATACCCACAGAGGCATGGCCACAGAAACCTTTCAGGTACTGGAGGCCTTAAATGTGACTTGAGTCAGACTACCAATGTACCTTGGTAGCCATGATGAGTAACGTTGGCCCTGTGCTTTAGGAAAATGGGAAAATCACCAGTATCACAGAATAGATGTGGGGATGATTCTTGCTAGGTCTTCCTCGCAAGGATCTCCTTGAAAAAATATCATTTGTAAGAGGTGTGTGTGTGTGTGTGTGTGTGTGTGTGTGTGTGTGTGTGTGTGTGTGATGGGGATAGGAGAGAGATGTCCCCCTTCTTCTTCCAAGGAGTAACTGATTTCCCTGACACACTGTGTATGAGTGTGTGGGTTAGCTATCCTGAGCCTTTTCATTGCTGCCCTTCCTTCTGAATGTTCTTTGAGCTTATTACAACCTCTCAGAATGAACATTCTAAATTTAGAGGCAAACTCTTTCATGTTTCCAAGGGAACTGTAAATTACTTTGTGAATGTAGATACAACAGAGGCAGCCAAATCCGCCTGATGAAGGGGCCTCTCTTATCCTCAGTGTCTGAAGATGCCTCATAAATAGTGGTCTTGTCCAGGCTTCTGGAGAGCGGAAGACAGCCTCTGAATACGATGCTTCATCTCAACAGATGTCTGAATGTTTAGACTGGACTATGGTACAACGGACCTAGACCTACAGTCACTCAGTATATGCTCAAGACCCCAAACTCCCAGAAGCTCTGGGGTTATGCCAATGCAGGGTTAGCAGAATGGAGGATAGAATAGGGCACAGTCCACAGCTCTTCCTGCAGACCACGTGTTGCAGAGCCAAGCACTTGGGAACTCAGGATGCCCAAGTCTTTTTACTGAACCAACTAAGAGTTCTTAACATTCTCTTTCCATGGGTCAGCTCCATATGTTCATAGCAGGTATAGAGAAAAGTGTACTGGTGGTGAGGCAAAAAGGTACCCCACTGGCAAGTATTAATAGAGAATATGAAAGAGATTTGGGGGTATTCCCTAGTGAGGAGCCTCCTAAAAAAAGACTACCTTTTTTGTTTTTATGTACTACTATCCTGTGATATGGGGAAGAAAATTACCCAGTGGATAGAGTGCCCAGCCTGGAGTCAGGAAGACTCATCTTCTTGAATTCAAATCTGGTCTCAGATGCTTACTAGTTGTGTGACCCTGGGTAATTCACTTAACCCTGTTTGCCTCAGTTTCCTTATCTGGAAAATGAGCTAGGGAAGGAAATGGCAAAAGACTCTGGTATTTTGGTCAAAAAAAAACCCAGATGGGTATTCTTGGGGGCAGAGTCAAGATGGCAGCTGGGAAGCAGTGACTGGCGTGAGCTCCCCACCAAGTTCCTCCAAAAACCTATAAAACAATGGCTCTGAACCATCTAGAGCTGCAGAACCCACAAAGTGGCAGAGGGAAGCAGGGCCCCAGCGCAGGACAGCCTGGATGGTCTCTGGGTAAGGTCTGTCCCACACGGACCTCCCAGCCCCCAGCTGAGGGGAGCGGAGCTGAGCCCAGCGCGCACGGCGCGAACAGACCAGACGCAGACCTACCAGACCAGGAGACGAGCG
>JAQQSZ010014753.1:0-11439 GCA_028646595.1 Phalanger gymnotis
ACCTGGACTGGACTTAGATCTTCAGCAGGCTCTTCCCTCCTGCTCTGATCCATCACTTAATTCCTCCCACCAGGTGGGCCTGGGGCCAGAAGCAACTGCAGCTGTAGTTCTGTAGCTGCCACACCTCTGCTGCCCCTGGGGCGGTGGCTGAACCGCAAACTCTATCCCAGTCCCCAGCAGCTTTTCCCACTAACCTACTCTGTTATCCTTGGTGTTTGTGGGTTGAGAAGTCTGGTAACTGCCGTAGCTCACTGATTCAGGGCACTAGGGCACGCTCCACCCGGCTCCTGGTCTGGTTGGTCCACACTGCCCACGCTGGGCTCTGCTCCGCTCCGCTCCCAGGTCTGTGCAGGATAGACCTTACCCAGAGACCATCCAGGCTTTCCTGGGCTACAGCCCTGCTTCCCTATGCTATTTTGTGGGTTCTGCAGTTCTAGAATTGGTTCAGAGCCATTTTTTATAAGTTTTTGGAGGGACTTGGCAGAGAGCTCACACTAGTCCCTGCTTTCCAGTTGCCATCTTGGCTCTGCCCACATACTGTAATTTTTAAAGATAAAATAGGGTTGGTCCTGTGAGTTTATTAATATAGAAAGCTCTAGAGTAAGAAAATTCCCTCTACAAAAGGTTAGCACTTTCTCTGCAATTCATACATTTAGATAGATGCCTAACCTACTAGATCAAAGAGAAGTTGAATGGCTTGCCCGGTGTCATACCACCAAACTTCTCACAACAGCCCTACAGGGTAGGTGCTATTATCATCTCATTTTACAGATAAGGAAGCTAAAGTTTGTCTAAGATAGAATTCAATCTAGGTTTTCCTAGATCTGATGCCAGCTCTTTATCCATCACACATAGACTTTAAAATATAAATTGGCTGAGAGAGAAAAGCTTAATCAAAAAATAAAATTAAAACTCTTCTCTTCGGATACATATCTCCAGACTCCTGAACAAGAAAAAAACCTACCTCTGTCTACAGAAGATTTGGGTTTAACATTGATAAATAAAATCAATCAACAAGCATTTATTAAGCACCTACTATGTGTCAGACACTGTAGCAGACACCAGGGATACAAATTCAAAGACTGAAATAATCCCTATTTGCAACAAACTTCTGATCTGATTGGAGAGGGAAGACAAGCACATACATCTATACAAACACTGCATGTAGATGCACATAAACATCTATTATATATTAATACATGTAAATAAACTTGTACATAAAATATGTACAGTATAAGTATAAATTTAATTATGAAGCAGCAAGATTTGGCTACTTACTGGATATGAGGGATGAGATAGAACAGGAGGCCAGGATAATGCAGAATGCATGAGTGTGTGACTGCCAAGTTAAAGCATCCGATTCTTTTCCACTAGACCCAAGTGTGTATTCTTCTAAAAGGAAGTGATGCATTCTATTTAATCCACTGGAAAGGACAGATAAGAAGAATCTACTTTGTTTCTCCAGGCTTTATTGACCTAACAGCTTGGTTCTCAGTGAGGCTTAGTTTGTTTTGTTTAGTTATTACCTTTTCCTTCTGATAATGGAATGCCTCATGAGATGGAAAATTTCCATGAGGCTGATGAGAGAGTGGGGGCCTACCCTCCCAGCCCAGAAGGTTACCTGGACCTCTGCCCTCCCACTTGGCAGTGCTGGTAAGGGAGAGCCTGGCAGCCAGAGGCAAAGGGCAGGTTTCCAGGAGCTGTGGATGCTCAGGTGGGTGGACTCTGTTAGAACAAGTAAAGAGAGTGTGTGTTTGGGGGGACATGTTGTAATTAGAAAGTAATGGTGTATTTATTCACATGGATTTTTCCACTTTAGTTACAGTGTAAGAAAGTTTTTATTGTGTCTGTAGTATGTACAAGTTAGCTAAAGAGCCAAAGAAAAGGTAAAAGAAGAAAGAGGGAAGTAAATCTGGTGAAATGGAAGCCCAGTTTGTCATGGAAGCAGAACCTGGAAAAGAGGATAATGGGTTATGGGTAAATAGCAAGCAAGAAGGTGGTAGTGTGGTCACTCTTGGCTCTTCTCCTCCAAATACGGCTCAGGATGGATTTCTTATATCAATGTCCCACCCTAAAGCTGGGCCATCTCTAGTTGTCCTGATCTACCTCAGGCTGCTGGACCCAGACGTCTCTGTAGGAGAAAATGAGGTTGGTGACTTTGCACGGTTGTCCCTCACTCAAATCCAATTTACTTGCAAGTCATGGCATCATCTTCCTGATGTCATGGTCGTCTTCAAGAATGAAGGACAAGCCACACACACAACCTAATAAAGCATAAATTCCTCAAGAGCAAAAAACTACTCATTTTTATATTTGTTTCAATTCCCTACCATTGAGTCTTGAACAAAGAACTTAAAAATGTTCCCTGATTGAGTGATTTCTTAGTTGTTCCTACAGCCCACATAGAAGAAAGGAATCAGAGGACTGTATCCAAGACATCCATCACATCTTACGTGTGAAAACTAGTGCAACATGTCAGTTCTAGGGTCCTTATATTGTTGACTGTCATGCCTTCTGGATACTTCATTCCAATTCCTAATGATTGTACTAGGGTTATTCTGGAGTCAGCTTGTACCAGCATCTAGCAGCCAGTTGTTAAATTTACAATGTAAACATTTAAACCTGAGAAATTCACAAATCCTACAAATCAGAACTTGGCTTATTGCCTTATTGATTTCTAGACTTAAGAAAGTGATAGAAAAAAATGTTAATAATTCAGATTGAATTTAAAAGTATGCTGTACATGTATTTTTTTTTGGAGGGGGAAGTAGGGGAGCCAGTTGTTAAACATTTACCAGCACACAGCTGCCTGAAATTTACTCTTTTTCTTATTCTTGTGTCTCAGAATTCCTAGGGACAAGTGCTGCCTCCTATAAGAAGTCATTCCTTCTTCCTTAAATTATGAAGTATTATATATCATAGCTTGAGAGCTGGATGATACTTCATCCCAGTAGAAACTGAGGCCCAAATGAAATGATTCACCCAAATTCAGGTATGAGTTGAAGCTAGGAATTCTACTCCAGAGGCTTTCCATTATACCACAATGCTTCCTATGTGTATTATATGAAATTATAGACATGTCTATATTTATAGGTATCGTCCAGCAGAATGTAAACTTCTGTTTTCTTTTTGTCTTTGTATCTGCTGACCCAGAAAATCAGTAGATGTTTAACAAATGCATTGTTGGATTAGATTTGGTTGGGACCGAAAGGATATAATTGCTTACCTAATTTGTGCCTAAAATAAAAAAAAGGGTATACTTGCTTACCTGTTTTGTATTGCAGCAACCCATCCACAGAAACATTTCATTGGAACTGGTTAAGACCTTATAGGGGCAGTTAGGTGGCACAGTAGATAGGGATACAGTCCTGGAGTCAGGAAGACCTGAATTCAAATGTGACCTTGGATGCTTACTAGCTGTGTGACTCTGGGCAAGTCACTTAACCTTGTTTGCCTCAGTTTCTTCATCTGTAAAATGAGTTGGAGAAGGAAATGGCAATCTACTCCAGTATCTTTGCCCAGAAAATCTCAAATTGGATCAGGAAGAGTTGGACGTGACTGCCTAGCATTTCCCAATTATTCATATCCTGGAAAATACCTCTAGGGTGTGTTGAGAGAACAAGAAAGATAGGGTGACTTAAGGTATGTCATCAAGTACTTAATCAATACTTTATTCAAGCCAGGGATCTTTAGCTTTATTTTCATGTACTATGACAGAAAAGAGGAGTTTTCTTTCTTTGACAGGCGTTTGCTCTAAGTAAGTTCACAAAAGAATCTGAATTCCCCCCAAAATAAAGGTAGAATTATCAACTAAATTGGCCTGAGGAGCTCCCCCAAATTAAAAAAGAAATGTCATAGGGAAGCTATTGAAGGCTAAGAATAGCTTTTCATGGGAGTTTTCTTTGGAAGGAATGGATGGATTTTTGACAATTTTCAATAGCAGACCTTTTTAAAAACTGCCCATTGCAAACTTCTGTTTTCTTGTGCACAATTTCCTATGTGCAGATATAGAAAATGGGGCCTCACTTCAGCAAAAGTTGTCTCTTTTTTTGCATGATATTTCTCTTAAAAGCAAGATAATTGGGGCAGCTAGGTGGTGCAGTGAATAGAATCCTGGCCCTGGAATCAGGAGGACCTGAGTTCAAATTTGGCCTCAAGACACTTGACACACTAGCTGTGTGACCTTGGTCAAGTCACTTAATCCCAATTGCCCTGCCTTCCCCCTTCCAAAACAAACAAAAGCAAGATAATTATTTCTAAACGTGTATAATAAAAATATTTGATAACAGATGAATTCCTCAAAGTACATTGTTGCTTTCATTTTCACAATATCCTTGCCAGGTATTTTTCCTGCTGTGCAAAATGAAATGAAATTGATAGGCACCTAGGTCACTGGTACCTTGAAGAAGAGGCAGAGACCAAGAGAGAAGCAGATTCCTCAACATCTAGGCAAGTGTTCCTAGCTTGAAGAAACTTGAAGAAATTTGAAGGATTCTGGGCCCCATATGGTGAAAGCCCCTTAAAAACTGTGACAATTCTGACTTGTGACAAGTGTGTACTGGGGATTGAGAGAGAATTCAGGAGGGACTGTAGCCAGAGATGTATATGCTGACTAGTCCCTGATATAAAACATTGACTTCTCTATTGTGCCTGTATTTCTTTCTCGAGTAATCCACATATGATCAAGTGATAGCTCTTCTCTGGCTGATGGTTCCACCCTGTGCTTCCTAAAACTAAAATGCCTTACCATCCAAAGTCCTGTGTTATAGTTAGTCATGGGGCATGGGGGAAGGGAGACTGTTTTGATTTCATATTAAGCTAGTCATTACCCATAATGCATTTGTAGGAAATGCAGCTCAAAAGAATATGTTATTTATGTAATGTCTACTAACATAATTGTAGATCTATTTAAACAGTTTTTATAACTGTTCCATAGTTCTATTTTTTCCCATATTTTTGGTTTCTGGTGACTTTCACTTGAACTAGCAAATACGTCCTGAGTTAGAAAAGAAGAAAAAGGGAGAGTTTACATTACTAGAAAGCAGGCTTTTAACATAGTTGGTCTGAGAGTTGTGGGTTATCAATTCTGAGTGTTGTTCCCCCCCCACCATCACTGTGTTTGACTATGTTTTTTTTTTTGCCTTTTATGTCTATATAAAGCTTGGTTAAATAAAGGATTTTCAAATCCATACAAAAACAAACCTCTAAATCTTTGAAGAAGAGAAACTGTTCCAGGTTCTTACTCCACACTTGTGAAAACCAAAAAAACCAAAAAAACAAAACCTCATAATCTTGCTAAGACTCTTTCTTTTTTTATATTTTTATTTATTTATTTATTTATTTGCTAAAACTCTTTCTTAACCCAGAAACTTCAAGGCAGAATCATCTTGCAAGAATTCTGGGGAACATTTTAGAAACCTCACAATTTTCCAACAGAGATAGGTGATACAAGTAAAACTACATTTTCAAAAAATACATTCTCTTTTATAAATCAGATAGAAGGTGGGAAAAAAGAGAGAGAGGGCTGCTTTCTCCTGGTCCTAAACCTTCCTCAAGAGATAATTAAAACTCAGTGGAGTGTAAAAGAAAGGAGTAAGTACACATACAGATGAATTAGATTTTGGCAGAGATTTGGCTATTGCCTTTGGCAATCTGGTGAAGCCTATGGACCCCCTTTCGGAATATTTTACAAGCTTAAGATAAAATACATAGGCTTATAAAAGGAAACCAAGCATACTGAAAAACAGTTATCAAATATTAAAGAATGTTCATAGACTCCAAGTTAAGAACTCTTGCATTAAAGGGAAAGGAAAAGCCCACTAAGCTGACTCCATGACCAGTGTCCTTCCCTGTAGAAAATGTCCATTCCACCTTTGACTGAAGGACCTTGGACAGCTGCTGGGCAGCTGTCTGTTGGTTGACTCCTCATATCATCAGCTTTAGATTTAAACAGTAGATGGGATTAACTTTCATGTTAACATCACCTTCTCTGTGGCTATGTTGCTGAAAAAAAATGGGCATATTGTATTGGCAGATTATACACATAGCCACGGAAAGAAAAATCAAACGGAAGAGTCTGCTTATACTCACCATAATTTGGGAGGGAAGAAGAGCATTAGTGATACTACAGACAATAACCAACTACAATGACTATCTGTGTCTTATAGCTATCTACAACCCAATACCACTGGTGATGACTAGTTAATCTGATCAACTTGTCCAGGCTGAGATGCTGAAGGGAGAGAGTAGGCAAAGATGTGCTTCGATGTGCCAGCATCATTCAGGACTTAATGTACCCCTGTGTCAATTTTTATTTTACCTCCCCTAGCTAATGCAGGGTGTGCCCTGGACAGGCCTTCTGTCCACTTGACCATAGAAACAGCTCTGCGCAGCAACAGCAAGAAGGAAGGGGGGAGGGGCAGCTAGGTAGTACAGTGAGTAGAGGGCCGGCCCTGGAGCCAGGAGACCTGAAGTCAAACCTGATCAGGCAATAGGCCTAGAGGTATAGAGATGAATCCATGGAGAAGACTTTATGTCATACTCCAGGGGCCAGGTCCCTTAGCAGGCAGGGCAGCTCCTAGGAGTAGGGACCTCCATCAGCTCCTCACCTTGTCACCTGATCTCTCCAGAAAAGGCAGGATCATAGTGCTCCATTATTTCTTGGGACAAAGTAAATCTTCCCATCTGGTCTCTGGGAGGAAATGACTCCAGCTGTCCCACCCCCTCCATTTCCAATCCCTAAACCCACTTTTTGGACTGAGATTTAGTGCCCCCTTCCTTCTCTTCCCTGCCTGCCCCACTTCCTTATCTCTCACTCTGCCCCTCTTTTGTCCCAAAGGCAGTGGTGGCTTAATGGATAGAGAACTGACCTTAAAGCCAAGAAGACCCAGATGTCAAGCCCCTTCTTTAATACATATTGGCTGTGTGACCCTGGGCAAGTCACAGCCTCTGAGTGCTCTAGACAAAGATAACACTCTAAATTGCAGAGAAAGTGCTGACCAGCTTTGACAGAGAGAGTTTCCTCACCTGGAAATTCCCTAGACCAATGAAATCACAGGTCCACTCCCTCTCCCTGTTCCTTTTAGACACTGCCCTAACTTTCTGGTGGGAATTTCACACCAGGGAGGAGGAGAAATTGAGTCTAGGAGAGGCTAGGAAGGAAGCTAGGTCTGATATCCAAGAGTCCCTGCCCTAGAGCTTACCCTTCTTAAAGGCTACTCAGAAATTAATATCCCAGCATTCCCACCTTGTGCAGCCCCGGTACTGAGTATGAACACTAAGGGTTCGTGGATAATTTGGCCAGGGGATCTGACCTAGTTCGTTTTGGGGTAGGTTGTTTGCCCCACTCTCTTGGCCGACTCTTTCCAAGTTCACTGTCAGAAAAGAGGCAAAACGTTGCTACAATAGGAAAAGACTAGTCAAGTGAAGCAGTGGGAGCGGAGAAAGAACAAAGAAATCTGTAACTGACTGTAATCAATTAATTATAATTACCACTGCAATCGGACCAGCCGGAACAACTGTGCTATCTCCCAAATATATAAAGCCCTACTATTTTCTACTTCTAAAGTTATGGTAACTATTTAGTATCTATTTAGAAGGGATTTTTCTGTGTGTGCTAGTTTTAGAACTGCTTTTTTTAAAAAATATAAAAACTAAGCAAAAATAATAATGTTTTTCAACATGGTCTTGGGAATATTCACCTTATTAAAAAATCATTTTAATCACCAAGAGGGATGAAAGTAGTGCTGAGCCATCCGAGTTGCATTGTGGGTGCTTCACATGCAAAATAAGTAGCTGCCACTTCCATCCCTTATTTCTCGGAGTGCCCAGTCACAATTGTTTGTTTTGGATATAAAAGGCCAATTATTCTTTGCCAGATGAGCTTTTCCAAAGAAGAGATTGTGCCATTACCGGTATCTTACTTCTGCGGTCTTCAGCAGTTAGATATCGGGGCAGCCCCCCAGAATCCGGCCCGAGGAATTCAGAGCAAAGAAGCTTTTAACCTGTGAGAGGTTGTGCTTCTTTAAGAAAAACAGCTTCCCTCTAACCTTTTTTTTTTTTTTAAATCTCCCCGCCTCCGCCCCCTGTTCTTTTAAAATATGTGAACTCGTGTTTATTTGGAGGAGATAAATTATTTTGATTTACAAAAAAATTTTTTTTTACTGCGTTTCGTTTTTACGTCACCTTTTTTTTACTTCTGAATACCGTATAGCACTTTGCCACCCCATTCCAATAAAGACATGTAACAATAAAAAAAAAGAAAGAAAAAAATTAGCAAAAAACTAATAGGTCGACACAGTTTCACTGTAGATGAAATTTACCACACCCATAGTCCCTCACCTACCTTTGCAAAGAAGGTAGGGAAGGGAATTTCCTCTTATTCTAGGGAATCTAGGAAATTATGCAGCATGGTTGTGGAAATGCAAGCTTGGCCATTATTATTACGCAGGCTCATTATTGAAATAATTGTGTATACAGTATTTTTCAGGCTCCTTACTTAACTCTTAAAAAAAAAAGAAAGAAAAAGGTCCCTAGACTCAGATCTGAATTGAAATTCATGGAGGAAATTATTTTTTAGCCTAGGCTAATGCCACAGTAATGCTCTCCTAGTCTTATTCAATCATTTTGCTTTTAAACGAGAACCGGGAAAATTCGGCTTTATTGAAGGGAGATTAGAACCCCCCCACTCATTCAATCAAGCACAAATTAAGGACCTACTATATGTCAGGTACTGTGCCAAGGCTGGGACTCCTTTATTAGAATAGTCTTGTCCTTGAAGCTAAATTAATACAATTAACCAAAAAAAAAAAATCCCACGTAACAAATAGTAGTTCTAAAGGCACAAATATAAGGGGGGGGACCCAAAAAGTTCCCCAAATAGGTGCATACTGTTTGCTTTTTGAAGCAATCAACCCACCAAGACTCGCCATAAATTTCCTCCCTGTCTACCTCATTTCCATTTTATTTTACTTCCTTAAAAATCAGTTTGAAACTTTTGTCTGAAAGACTAAATTCATTCTGCTAAGAGGAATGCACTTCAAACCCACATAGCATTGGGAAATTTCTCAACCCCGATCTCCTAAGATCCTCCCACTAGTAATTTCTCTCACCTCGGTGCATTTGACTGGGCCAGGTCAGTAAATCAAGATGCAGGGCTAGAAGATGAAAGAAAAAAAAAATAGCATTTTTGATGGGTAGTTGCCAGGTGGCTAACAACTCCAAGGTACTGTGGGAGATACAAAGCCTTAGGGCAACATCACAGATGACTAAAGGACCCTATTAGGTGAGACTGCTCAGCTACTATTCTTATTGTAGAGACTGAGTAATGAGGACAGGGTGTGCAGTGCTTTAGAGAGAGTGGCTCTGGAGCTACAAAGATCTAGTTTGTTCTTGGTGGGGGAGAGAGTAGGGAGGGAATCTTTTCCTCTCTTGTTAATCCCATCAGAATATCTTGGTGGGCTAGTTAGTGGAAGCCTCCTTTAAGATAGAATTCGTAGGCTTATCTTGTTGTTCAGTGAAATACAGATTGAAGTTTGGTCTCTCTTTACACAACTCTACAGATCAGTTTCTTTGATCTCCACCATTACTTTTTCTGGGGAGAAGATAGTTCCCCAAACTCAGTCTACTTCCTCTACAAGTTAAAATATGCTCCACTTCTGACATTGTAACACTTTGAAACCTTGTAGTTATTTTCAAACCACAAAAAAACCCCTGATACAATTTAGCATTTTTCTTTTATTTCACCTGAAGTTTTTCTAATATTCCACACTGTAGATTCAGGCATTCCAACATCTAGTTCTCTTTTAGAGTTACTATGATCATATTCATGCCATTCACAAACTTTTGTTGTGATGTAATAACAAGCCTCTTCATCTTGGTGCTGGCATTGTTTCCACCTGAAGTATTTCTTCCTCTTGTGCATCTTGTTAAGGGCATAAAACAAATTGAGACAGTTCTTGGTAATACGGTACTCAGCCCTTCACATCCACATGGGAGAACGGACAAATATAATATGTTAAAATCCTCAACTAGCTCACGTGCTCAGTCACAATTAAATTTTTGTCCTCATTAAATGTGACCTGGATTTTATAATTCTCACTAAATCAAATTTCACATTATTCAAATCTACATTAATCTTAACCTAGTTGTGCCAAGTAAAAATTAATGTGCAATGGGGAATGAGAGTGGCCAATGTGATTCCAAAGTTTGAGAAATTATGCAGTATCCAGCAGGCACATGCGGCATTAGTAAGTAATTGTGATTATTTAAGAATGAAATTTATGGGTATTTTTTCCCAAGTGACTAAGAAAGTTGTTAGGACATAAATACTTAAATCGTTTGGACACAGCTACTTAGTAAATGGAATTGTTGGATATTTCTTCTGGCCTTGGGTGCTAGTATTGTTGTACCTAGAGCCTCTGGGTTGTTGGGTAGTTTTTTTTTTCCTTCTCCTCTCGATGGGGGTGGGGAGATGGAGTAAAGATTTTAAGCGGTAATATATTGAGCCAGCCATAGTGGTCTTAGGACATAGAGTATTTAGTGTGCATTGTGTCTTGCACACTGTTAGCGCTTAATAATTGCTTGTTGACATGTGGGCAACATATAAAACAAACACATAGTGATTGGGTGTGAGAGCACTAAATTTGAGAGATTAGGAAAAGCCTCCAGAAGGAAGTGGTGCTTAAAGGAAACTTTAAGGGAGCGCGGGGTTCTAAGAGGTGGAGGTGAGAAGGGAGAAGACTTTAGACAA
The DNA here is from genome assembly GCA_028646595.1 of Phalanger gymnotis. Lineage (NCBI taxonomy): Eukaryota > Metazoa > Chordata > Mammalia > Diprotodontia > Phalangeridae > Phalanger > Phalanger gymnotis. The sequence continues at coordinate 10,751 of JAQQSZ010014753.1, forward strand.
GGGGAATGGCCTTTCCCAAAGGCATAGAAACAGTTGATAGTATGACATCTATGGGAACAGAAGATAGGACAGTCCAGCAGCACATCATAGTTTGAATAATAGCCATCTTTTTCAACCACTTGGTGTTTCCTGTGTGGATAGTTGTTGAATAACGTCTGGCACATAGTAGGCACTTTATAAGTGTTGATTGATTAATTTGTTGTGGTTGAGTTGTTTCTATTCTGTCCTACTGTTAGTGACCCCATTTGTTTTCTTGACAAAGATACTGCAGTAGTTTGCCATTTTCTTCTCCAGTTCATTTTACAGATGAGGAAACTGAGGCAGACAGGATTAAATAACTTGCCCAGGGTCACACATCTAGGACGTGTCTGAGGCCAAATTTGAATTCAGGAAGATGTCTTCCTGATTCCAAGCCCCGTGCTCTATCCTCTGTACCACCTAGTTGCCAGATTGATTGATAGATGAGCCAGACTCTTAAGTAATGATGGATCTTATTTAAGAGGCTCTGAAATATTCTGGAGCAATTAGCACATATCTTGAATAGGAGGAGAGTAGGTGTGCCAGTAAGGCAAAATGGGCTTAGTTTAACGGGTGCCCTTGAGGAGTTTGGCGTTTGTTTATGATGAAAGTACTTTCACCCGTTAAACGCTAAGCCCCAGGCCCAAAGCCCTATCAGGTGTGAAACCCCT
>JAQQSZ010014754.1:0-11439 GCA_028646595.1 Phalanger gymnotis
GATCAGGCCAGAGTAGACCTGATGGAGTAGGCCTCATGGCCTTGAATCACTGAGCTGTGGAAGTTTCCAGATTTCTCGACTCACAAACACCAAAGAAAACTTAGCAGGTCAGTGGGAAAACTGTTGAACCTGGGTGAGAGAAGTGTGTGGTCCAGCCCCAGCCCCAGCCCCAGGGCAGCAGAGCTGGCTGAGGCAGCTGCTTCTAGAACTCTAGGCCCTTAGACAGTGGGGAGAGGGCAGGGGGAATCAAGTGGTTGAGCAGAGCAGGAGTGTAGGAATCTCTTCGCTGGCACTGAGGAAGGATTCTCTTGCTTTGTCCTGCTTCCATCTGGTTCGCAGTCCCGGTTGGCGATCCTTAGGGGAGGAGGACAACTGGATCAGGGGGCCTATTTGCTGGCACTGGGTACATCTGGAGCTAACTGGCAACACTATTGCCCACAAGAAGTTCCGGTTACAGTTCCATGGCAGAGAGGAGCACTTGTGGTCAGTCACAAGGGAACAGGGGCCCTGGTCACAGTTTCAAGGCAGAGAGGAACACTAGCACCTGTGGCTAGAGGAGAGCAGAGGAGAGGACCTGGTCACAGTCCCAGGGACAAATGAGGCACTAGCACTTGAAGCTACAGAGGGGAGCAATGGATCTGGTCATAATCCCAGGGCTAAGAGGAGTTCTAGTGCTTATGGCCATAGGAGAGCAGGGGACCTGGGCTAAGAGGAGTGCTAGTGCTTTTGGTTGTAGAGAAGCAGGGGCCCTTTCTTGGTATAGACTAGCACATAGACCAGGAGAGCAATGATCACACCTGTTCCTAGATCGTATCACTTTGGAAATACCAAAAATTTTCAGACTCCCAGAACTGACTCAGAAAATGGCAGCATGGAAAAAGCCTGAAGCTTGGATCAATGCCTCCCCATCTCCATATGAGCTGAGCCCAGCTTTAACATAAAGTTCAAAGGCAAGAAACAGGATAGAAAGTGAGCAAACAACAACAACAACAAAAGAACTTAACCACAAAAAGTTACTATGGTAATATGGAAGACCAAGGCACAAACTTAAAAGACAACAATAAGAAAACAACTACAACTAAAGCCTCAAAGAAAACTGCAAATTGGACCCAAGCCCAATAAGAATTACTGGAAGAGAAAAAGATAAGGGTGGTAGAGGAAAAATTGGGGGAAAAAATGAGAGTGATGCAAGAAAACTAAGATAAGAGAACTAACAGCTTCATAACAGAGGCACAAAAAAATCCTGAAAAGAACACTTTAAAAAACAGAATTGGCATAATGGTAAATGAGGCACAAAAATTGACTAAAGAAAACTTAAAAAGAAAAACTGTTCAAATGGAAAAAGAGGTACAAAATCTCACAAAAGAAAATAATTCCTTAAAAATTAGAATTGGGCAAGTGGAAGCCAATGACTCCATGAGACACTGAGAAATAGTAAAACAAAGGCAAAAGAATGAAAAATTAGAAGAAAATGTGAAATATGTCACTGGAAAAAATAGATTGAGGTGATCTTGAAAAGAGATCAAGAGAAAATTTAGGAATTATGGACTACCTAAAAAAAATTTTTTTTCAAAAAGGGCCTAAACATCATATTTCAAGATATTAACAAGGAAAATTGCTTCAGTATCTTAGATCCAGGGGTAAAATGGAAACTGAAAGAATCTACCATTCACCTCCTGAAAGAGATCCCAAAAGAAAATCTCCTAGGAATATTGTGGTCAAAATACAAAGTTCCCAAGTAAAGGAGAAAATATTGCAAGCAGTCAGAATGAAACCATTCAAATACCATGGAGCTACAGTCAGAGTCACACAAGATTTAGCAGCTTCCACGTTAAATGAGTGGAGGGCCTAGAATATGGTATTCTGGAAAGCAAAGGAGCTAGAATTACAATCAAGATAACCTACCCAGTAAAACTGAGTATAATCCTTCAGGGGCAAAAATGAATATTTAATGAAATAGAGGACTTTCAAACGTTCTTGACAAAAAGACCAGAGCTAAGTAGAAAATCTGACATTCAAACACAAGACTCCAGAGAAGCATAAAAAGGTAAACGTGAAAGAGAAATCATAAAAGACTCACTAAGGTCACATTGTTTGCATTCCTATATAGGAAGATGATACATGTAACTCCGAATATCATTATTAGAGCAGTTAGAAGCAATTTACATAGACATAGGGCATATGCGTGAGTCTATTATGTTGGGATGATCGCAACTTAAAAAAATGAACTGGTGAGAAATAAGGATGCACTGGGAGAATGAAGAAGGGAGAGGAAGAATTGGAAAAATTATCTCATAAAAAGTCGATACACAAAAAAGAACAGTTTGCCTTGGATTCAAACAGGTATTATTCTGTCACTTTTGAGGTTATGCCCTAGTACTGCTTTTCTTAGCCCTTTTTTTTTACTTGAGCGCTACTCAATTTCTTCTAAAGTATTCTTGCCCACACTTGTAGATGCAATGATCACCTCAATTAAATTCACCCATTCCCATCCATTTATGTTCACCAGCATCCAAGATGTCAATGTTCCAGCTTGCCTTGGTTCATACATTTTACATTCCAAATCCCTATGCAATATTGACTTTTATAGCAATGGACGTTCTTTTCATCACTAAACACATCCCCAACTGAGCATCCTTTTGGCTTTGGCCCAGCCACATCATTATACTGGAACTGCTTGTAGTTGTCTTCTGCTCTTCCCCAGCAATGTGTTGGACACCTTCTACCCTGAGGGGTCATATCTTCTGATATCATATCTTTCAGTATTTTAATAATGTCCATGAGTTTTTCTTGACAAAGATACTGGAATGATTTGCCATTTCCTTCTCCAGTAGATCAGTCACCTTTTGCCAGAACACTCTACTATGATTTGCCCATTTTGGTTAACCCTGCATGGTATAGCTCATAGTTTCTCTCGACTATGCAAGTCCCTCGGCCATGACAAGGCAGTAAACCAGGAGAGGAAGATGAATAGCTTCTAACTTTCATATTTTGCTGAATGTGTCAAGTTCTGTGCTAAGAGCTTTACAAATATTTATCTCAATCCTCACAACAACCTTGGGAGCCAGGGGCTATCATTTTTCCCATTTTACAGTTGAGGAAACTGAGGCAAATAGAGGTTAAATGACTTGCTTAAGGTCACATAGTTAGTAAATGTCTGATTGGGGTATGAGCTCAGGTCTTCCTAACTCCAGGTTCTACGCTATGTCACCCAGGTCTGATTATGGTCAGTTCATATCACCAACTAGCACAGGTTTAGGGGTAAATAGAAAGTCATAGGAAGGTTAACACTATCCATCCAGTGATGAGAATCACTTAGAATATTCCAGGCGAAACTGCGGTAATAGTAACACACCTAGCCAGATCTTAATTCCACTGCTTAATCCTGTACTATTTGTCTTGAATATAATTTCATATGTTCATAGATTTATGTATTTTTCAAAAATTAAAGTTATTAGATTATCATGTTATGTTTTTATTTTGTATTAATATCATATATTTTTATAACTCCATTTGTTTTAATTTTGTTTATTTTTCTTATGGCCTATCATACTATTTAGTAGGACTACCATTGTTATTATGTTTATGATTTGCTTTTATTTTATGGATATGCATGTGTCCATCATTATGAAATATGCATTTATGATATATTTTGCATGTTATTTGACTGGTCATGGAAGCATATTGCCTAATGTTCCTCTGCATTTTGCTAGGTCTTTTGCACACTGTTAGTACTTATGGTTGGGATTTTTTTTCCTGTGCATGATGTTCTGAGATGACTTTACAAGATGTTGGTTAATAACTTTTGCTCTGGTTTTTGGTGCTATTATACAACTGCCAGGCCTGTTGCTGCTGATTTTTCCGGGACCTTCAAAATTTCAGATCTCTGGGAGAAATGTAACTCAGGTCAAGGAATGGGTGGGCTGCAAAGCCCTTTGTGATTTGTAATACTTCCCAGTTTCATAAGAGAGGAAACTAATGGGAGATCAGCCCTGGAATATGGGGAAATAGCATAGTTTGATGGACAGTGACTGGTTTGTATGGCCATGTAAGGATGTAAGAGGAGAGGGAGAGCGAAAGGCAGATGATAACATCAGGGCAAACGTGGAATCCACTGATTAGAACACCTAGTGCAGTTCTCTTTTTCAGTGCTCTGAGGAGTGATCTCTTCATGAACTAGCAGAAGGAATGGTAAGTGGGAGTGGAGGATGGGTTGTCAAGTTCTCATTCCAGTAGCAGGGGTGGCTAGGAAAACCCTTATTGGAGGAATAAGCAGGCTCTCTTCCATCTGTGACTTACTTTTACTGAATTTTATGGTTTCAAAAATTGGTAGTAGAGTACTGGCTCTGGAGTCAGGAGGACCTGCGTTCAGATCCAGCCTCAGACACTTGACACACTTACTTGCCATGTGACCTTGGAGAAGTCGCTTAACCCGAATTGCCCTGCTTTGCTCCCTCAAAAAAATAAATAAATAAAATAAAATTTAAAAATACAAAAGCAAGTCACTTAACCCCGATTGCCTTCCCTTCTCCCCTCCAAAACAAACAAACAAGCAAACAAAAACTGGTAGAATATTCTATCAGATTTTTAAATATTGATTGCTTGAACATATACTAGACTTTTAAATATTCATTGCATAAACACCTGTGACCAATCTTGTCTTTAAGTTGCCTAGCATAATTTGCTTGATTGATGATGGTGTGGCAGAATAATGGGAGGCACTCAGAAAAGGTGGCCTTTATTACAGTGCTGGAAGCTAAAACTCCAGGCCATTGTTAGAGGATTCTGCTATTTAAATAGGTACAGGAGCATAAGTCCTTAGATCAGCACAAAATTGCTACAGATTTGGGCCCTAATGCACAAATTTTCCTCACCGATGCAAGCCAAGATTATACATGAAAATGGCCACCCAAGAACTCCTCAGGGCTCTGCTCCTTTGCCCCAAAGGAGTTTCACCTGATTCTCATATTCTGCATATTTCAAGGACATAAAGATCTAACACCACGTTATGGTGCATCTTTCCGTGGCCCAGATGGTTAATCTTTCCTCATTTTTATCTACTGTCTGAAAGCCATTTCAAAAGGGAAGAGAAACTTAGTATTTCAAGAAAATTGGGATGAGCTGATGTTTTCCTGATCCGATAGTTCAACTGACCTCCCTTCTTGCTTGAAGTAATGGAGGAAGGGAGCCTATCTCTAACTCCCTAAAGGGGATGGTTAACGAGTCAGCGACTTGGTATACCTCATACAGGAGAGAGGAAGTTCTGTGAAAGAAAATCTCAATGCTCAGGCAAAAGAGACTCCAGAGAGACAGAGGAAGTAGATGTTTCAAAACTACTTAATCTTGCAAATAAGCAGAAACCGGAACAATATTTCTTGCAATATTCTAGTAAAGAGCCAAAGAAACAGTGATTGTGTACTTCCTGGCACCAGATGAGCCTGTGTAGTCAGGGGTCTGTAAAAGCATCAACCGCGATGTTTAAATTCAAATATGTCGAGAGTGTCCCTGAAGAAGTCAAAAAAATCGGTATTCATGTGAAAATAATCACTCGCTGCAGTCTTAACAGAACAAACCTTTCTGACAGTCTCAGCCAAACGGAGAGAGTGAGCATCAGTTTTTGACATCAGAGCCATTCTTAAGAATTAATCAAATAACAGACACTTGCTTATGTGTTAGCTTGACATCTACTTTGCCTGATACTGTGCTAAGTACCGGAAATATAAAGATAAATTAATAATAATGATAATGATCTATCACTTTAAAGTTTACAAAACACCTAAAATAGGATATCTCACTTCATCCTCATAAAGACCCTGGGAGCTAGGTGCTGTTATTATTTCCCATTATTAGGATAAGTGTTAAAGGAGACTCGAGCTTCTAATAGTCTGAGGTGAGAAAGGAGTGCTCCTCGTATTAAAAGCATGGAGTTATGCATTCTACAAATACCAGTGGGAAATAATTCTTGTGCACAAGGTATTTCTCTCTGATAGAGTGGTAAAGTCCCTAGGCCTTTATTTTTTTATACTTACCTAGCAACATTGCAAAATTCACATTCATTGCAATGCATTTTGCCATTTGTGAAACCGATGGGATCCTAATTTTGTTACATATATGTGGTAGTTTTTCAAACTGCTTACAGGCAGTCTGCAAGAACTAATGGGGTGCTTGGTTGCCTGTGCTTGGACCCCAATTCCAAAATCACATTTCTCCCTAGCCTCAAAACACTATCTCTGGCAGTTTCTCCCCAGTCCAAGGAAAGTATGACCTAGAAATACAGGACAGCATGGCCCAGAAAAACACTTACCTCTCTTCCTCATACAGTAGCCAGCTGAACCTATAGAATTTATTACTTTGAACTGGCTGTGTACTAACTCATAAAGATATTTACTACTCACTGGACTATCTTACGCATCTTGGACTCCTCATTATGTGTATCCTAGGCTTAAACATATGTATACTCCCTACGTTTATCTTGTCTAACAAGATATTGATGGGGGGGGCAGCCTGGGCATTTTTGTCAGCCCTGACCATTAGTTGGCTTAGGGATGTTTCAAGCCTAAAACCATACTTCCTTGTAGACCTGCTTTGGGCTATTTCCCAGTGAACTCTGGGTAAAATACTTGGGTGGTAGATACAAAAAGTGCATGTTTCTTTAAGAACTGACCACTCCTTAACCACTCCCTAATCCCACCCTGAATTGCCTGGTTAGTATATTTGGCACGTGTTTTACTATAGCTTATCCTATATAAACTTTAACTGTACCCTTCTAAGGTTGTAGGTTCCCTAGAATGCTTGAGTCCATGAATTCATTCCAGATGATCTTGTCCAGGAACTCCAGTCTTTGGGGATACTGTATCCCTCAAACCCTGTCATAGCCACAGATATGCAGTATGGCTCAGCTATCATGTGTATAAAGAGCCTCACCACTTGAGGACCTACCATGTCAGACCTTCAGTAATGGGCAATCAAAGTGTCAAGCCATCTCATAACTTTGGACAAATGAATCATGGGAGTATGAGGTGACAAAACTAGCAATGCCTCTAGGTTCAGGGCACAGGCATGTGTTTTCAAACCAAAAGTTCCCCCCAAAAGAGAACTATAACCACTCCAGTGACAGCCATGGCTATGAACTAGCTAGATCCTGAGGCTGCACCTCAACACAATCAGCAAACCATTGTTTAGGTCCCAAATAGTTCCCATCATTTGGAGATTGGCTAAAGTCCCATTTCCTCCATGAAACCTTCCCAGCTCTCTCTAGATCCCCTCTCATATTCCTGGAATTCTGATAGCAATCATGGTCTGCTCAACACAGCTTTGTGTAGAGAATGTACTATATCATTTGGTTTTGTTGTTTAACAAATTCATATATAAAAATCTTGTCTCCCAAGTAAGAATGTAAACTACTTGATAGCATGGATTAGAATAAGAATTGGAAAGGACTTTAGAAGTAGCCTTCACCTTACATATGAGGAAAATGAGGTCCATAGACATTAAATTATATGCCCAGTGCCACATTAGTATTAAATGGAAAAACTAGAATTTGAAATTTTGCCAATAAAAATCATATGACTAAAGTGACATTTTTATTGGAATTTGAAATTGTGCCAATAAAAACATATGACTAAAGTGACTAATAGGGCAGCTAGGTGATGTAGTGGATGGTCTCAGACACTTACTTGCTGTGTGACCCTGGGCAAGTCACTTCACCCTGTTTGCCTCAGTTTCTTATCTGTAAAATGAGCTGGAGAAGGAAATGGCAAACCACTCCAGTATCTGCCAAGAAAACCCCAGATGGGGTCATGAAAAATCAGACAGGACTGAAACAATTGAACAACAATAACAACAAGGTGACTAAAATGGCCATAGTCTTTGTCCCAGAGATGCCACTGCTAGGTTTATACTCCAAGGAGGGCAAAGGTATAAAGAAAAGTGACACATTCACCTAAGTATTATTACAGCTCTTCTTAGAGTAACCAAGTACTTGGAGCAAATGAGATGCCCATCAATCATCAAACAAACTGTAATATATGAAAGTGGTGAAATATCACTGTGTTTTAAGAAAGGATGAACAGCAAGAATGTAAGGAGGCATATTATGGCATATGAAGTGACGCAGAGTGAAGAAAACAAAGTCAGGTGAAAAACAGACAGTGACAACTACAACAATGTAAATGGCAAAGAAAACAACAAAAAAAGTCAAAACTGAACTCTACAATTGTAATAGCAAGCATAGCCTAAAAGAAGAGATCAAATACAAAGAAGAGTTCAAATAGAGAATCCGCTTCTTGGCACTCAAAGCCCTTCATAACCTAACTCAGGGGTGGGGAACCTGCAGCCCTCTAGGTCCTCAAGTGTGGCCCTTTGGCTGAATCCAAACTTCACGGAACAAATCCCCTTAATAAAAGGATTTGTTTTGTAAAACGTGGAACCAGTAAAAAGGTTGCATCCGAGGATCTTGAGGAGGCAGGTTCCCCACACCTGTCCTAACCCCTTCCTACCTTTCCATTCTTATTACTAAACCTTACTCCCTGACACATACTCTTGGGGCACTGAGAGGTTAAATGACTTGCCCTAGAATCACAGTTGGTATTTGTCTCTTTTTGTTTATTCATAAAACCAGTTCCTAATTTTATTTACCAGTTTGATAGGGTTTTTTCTTTCAATTTTCTTAATCATTCCTTTGATTTTCAGATTTCCATTTTTATGATTAATTGGGAATTTTAAATTTGTTCTTTTTCTAGTTTTTTCAATTACACAAGCTGTTTTTTCTCCCTTTTATTGATGTATGTATTTAGAGATATAAATTTTCCCTTACGTACTTCCCAAAAATTTCGGTATGTTGTCTCATTTGCTGTCATTCTCTTTAATGAAATAAACAGTTTAACTTTATTAAGTCCCTTATAATTGCTATTTCATGTTTACCTCTTTATACTTCTTTGGAATCTTGTGTTTCAATGTCATATTTTCTATTTAGCTCAGGTCTTTTCATCAGGAATCCTTGAAAGTCCTCTATTTCATTAAATATTCATTTCCCCCTGAAGGATTATACTCAGTTTTTCTGGATAGGTGATGCTTGGTTGTAATCCTAGCTCCTTTGACTTCTGGAGTATTGTACTCAAAGCCCTCCTCTCCTTTAACATGGACGTTACTAAATCTTGTGTTGGTCCACAACATTTGAACTGTCTCTTTCTGGCTGCTTGAAGTATTTCCTCTTTGACCTGGGAGCTCTGGAATTTGGCTACAATATTTCTGGGAGTTTTCATTTTAAGATCTCTTTCAGGAGGTGATTAGAATATTCTTTCAATTTCCATTATCAATGCAGTTTTCCTTTATAATTTCTTAAAATGTGATTTCTAGGTTCTTTGTTCGGGGCTTTCAGGTAGTCCAATAATTCTTAAATTATCTCTTGATCTCTTTTCTAAATTCCTCAATCTATTTTCCAATGAGATATTTTATATTTTCTTCTATTCTTTCGGCTTTGTTTCATTGTTTCTTGATGCCTCATAGAGTCATTTGCTTCCTCTTTCCCAATTCTAATTTTTAAGGAATATTTTCTTTAGTGAGATTCTTGTACCTTCTTTTCCATTTGGCCTATTTTTTAAGATGTTCTTTTCTTCATTATTTTTGTTCCTCTTTTGCCAAGCTGTTGATTCTCTTTTCATAGTGTTCTTGCATCACTCTCATTTCTTTCTTAACTTTTCCACTATCGGTCTTATCTCTTTCTTTAAGTCTTCCAGGAATTCTTGTTGTGCTTAGGTCCAATTAGGAATCTTCTTTGAGGCTTTTTCATAGCTGTTTTGACATTATTATCTTCTTGAGTGTATGTCTTGGTCTTCCCTGCCTCTGTAGTAGATTTTTATGATCAAGTTCTTCTTTTTGCTCTTTGCTCATTTTTCTACCTTTTTCTTGACTTTGAACTTTATGTTAAAGTTGGGTTCTACTCACTCACGTGTGTGGAGGCACCATCTCAAGCTTCAAGCTTTTTCCATATTGCTGTTTTTAGAACTAGTTCTGGGGTTCTGCAAGTTTTCATTACTTCCAATGTGTTATGATCCAAGGAGAAGTATAGTCACTGCTCTTTTGGTCTGCACTCTCATCTTTACCCAGGAAGTGCCAATGCTCCTCTGTAGCTGCAAATATTCATGTTTCTCCTGGCCCTGGTACTGTGACTAGGTCCCTTTCTCTCCTGCAGCCACAAGCACTAGTGTTCCTTTTCTCCTGGAACTTCCACTCAGGCCCCTGTTCCCTTGTGACCAGTCACAAGTGCTTTTCTTTACCCTACAACTGTGACCCATAACTGCATATTGGCAACAGAGTTGCCAATCAGTGTCAGAAAAGGGTCCCCTGTAACCCCTTTTTAACCAGCTGTCTGACCCCCTTACTATCTCTGTGCTGAGAGCTCTTGAAGCTGCTGCCAATGCTGCTGTTGCCACTGTCGCCACTGTCAGGGCTGCCTCCAAGCCCCACACTCTGAGCTGCCCCCACTCCATTCCAGTCTTACAGACCTCTCCACTGACCTCCTAACTTATCTTCGGCTGGGAAAATGTCTCACTATGACCTTTTGTTGTCTCTGTTGCTCTAAAATTTGATTTGAAAAGTTATTTTAAAGTTGTTTAGAGGGGAATTTGGGGAGACTTTGGCTGGGCTGCTGTCTCTACTCTACCATCTTGACTCTACCTACTTGAAGAGTTACTTGAAAAAGAGGGATAAGACTTGTTCTCTCACCTCAGAAAATATAATTGGGAATAATGCATGGAAATTGCAGAAGCATATTTCAACTCATTATAAGTAAAACATCCTAATCAGAGATGTCTAAAAGAGGCCTGCGCTGCCTTTTTAGTCCAAGCCCTTCATTTTATAGATGAGGAAACTGAGGCCCAGGGGTAGGGAGGGGTTGAGCAACTTGCACAGAGCCATATGAGCAGTAAACTCCTGACAGCAAATTTGAACCCACATCTTCTGACTCCAAAGGTATGTTCTTTTCACAGTGTTTAGTTTTTAGAAGCTCCTTCTTAGGATTGAGGGGACCTAAGGATATTTTCCTTCTTCTGACACTCTCAATAAAGAAGTACTTTATATAAGGGAAATTTATGGCATTGATAGCCTCACATTCTTATCATTTTCTACTGTATTTATAGGTTTGTTTTGTTTGGGGGGGGGTTTAGAGGCAAACAGGGCTAAATGACTTGCCCAGGGTCACACAGCTAGTAAGTGTCTGAAGCTGGATTTGAACTCAGATCCACCTGACTCTAGGGCTGGTGCTTTATTCACTGTGCCACCTAGCTGCCCTATATTTATAGTTTTAACAAACCTTTTTTTCTGAAATGGATAGAGTATTAAGATGGAGCCAGGTAGCAGTAAATTAAAGAAGCAACTAAGAACCTGGGCACTGGTAATATTCTTTTGTATTTGCTTAGTATTTTTATTAACTGTTTATTTA
>JAQQSZ010014755.1:0-11439 GCA_028646595.1 Phalanger gymnotis
GTGTACGCCATCTTGGAGTGGGGGGAGGGAGGAAATGGGGAGAAAATTTGTAATTCAAATGCCTGTGAAAATCAATGCTGAAAACCAAACATGTCAAAAATAAAATAAAATTAAAAAAAAGAAAAATGAGAACCATAAGAACATAATATAAGTTCTACACAGCAAAAATAATAAGCAGAATAGAAAAACTAGAATCTACAATGGGAAGGCTTGCTAAACAAACAAAAGAGAAAACAATAGTTTCAGAATGCAAATATAGAGAAATGAGGGACATCTATAAGAAAAAAAGCAAAAACCAGTAACAATAAGAGAAAATTAGTGTGCAAGCAAATGAAGATGGGATTCATAGAAAGAACTTAAGGAGAATAGGACTTTAAGAAAAAAAAAACATGACTGGACTAAAAACCTTAACATCTAAATGAAAGAAATAATAGAAAAGAACTGACCAAAACTTCTGAACATAGAAAATAATATCCCAATGAAAAGAATTCACAGATCATTTCCAGGAAAAAACAAAATCAAGGCTATAGACTCTGAGACACATGGTGGTTAAATTTAACAATTTAATTCGGAAAGAAAAGTACTGCATTCCATCAATAGAAAGACAATCACAAATACAAGAAAAGGACATTTGAAAAATGAAACATTCTCCATTCACTAGGAAAAAAAAGAAGAAAGAATGAAATAATGTGTTACAAAGAGCATTGGAGCTCAGGATGAAGCCCAGGGTGATCAATTGTGTAGTTCTTAGTATAACTATATGGAACAAAAGATTGACATGCAATAATAAAGAAGAGTTTGAAATATTTTTAGAAAAAGTAGAACTGAAGAGAATATATATTTCTTGAATAGAATTGCAGAATAAATTCTGTGAATATATGCAGACCACAATAGCAAGGGAGTGACAACAGAAAATCTAGTAAAAGACTTCTTTCTAAATGTACTCAAGGAAACATGGACAGAGGAGGTAACAGTGAAGAGACATTATGCACAGAACCTGGTGACACCTTGCCTAAAAGTGATTGCTTCTTTTCTGGTAATATATTACAACATTAAAAAGTGCATGATTGCCCAATTGAGAAATGGTCAAAGAATATGAGCAGGAAGTTTTCAGAGGAAGAAATTAAAGGTATCTATGGGCATGTGAAAAAAGCTCTAAATCACTATTAGTTAGAGAAATGCAAATCAAAACATGTCTTAGGAACCACATTTCTCCTGTCAGATTGGCTGACATGACAAAACAGGAAAATGATAGGTGCTGGAGAAGATGTGGGAAAATTGGAACATTAATACATTGGTGGTGGAGTTGTGAACAGATCCAGGCATTCTGGAGAGAAATTTGGAACTATGCCCAAAGGGCTATAAAAATGTGCATACCCTTTGACCCAGCAATACCACTCCTAGGGCTATATCCCAAAGAGATCATACGAGTGGGAAAGTGATCTGTATGTACAAAAATATTTACAGCAGCCCTTTTTGTGGTAGCACAGATTGGAAATCAAGGGAATGCCCATCAATTGGGGAATGGCTGAACAAGTTGTGCTATATGAATGAAATAGAATGTTATTGTGCTATAAGAAATGGGGAAGGTACAAAATACCTAACCTGGAAAGATCTAAATGATATGATGCTGAGTGAGAGGAGCAGAACCAGGAGAACATTGCGCACAGCTACAGACATATTGATTCTGTGATGACTAACTTTGATAGACTTGGCTCTCCTCAGCAATATAAGGCTCAAAGATAGCTTCAAAGGACTCATGATGAAAAAAGTTAGCTACATCCATAGAAAGAACTGTGGAGTCTGAATGCAGATTGAGGTGCACTGTTTGCTCTCTTCTTTTTTGGTTTTGTTTCTTCTCTCTCATGATTCATTCCATTGGTCATAATTCTTCTTTACAACTTTACAACTATTGTGTAAATAAGTTTAATGCGAAGGTATATATAGAATCCATATCAGACTACATGCCATCTTGGGGGGAGGGACAGAAGGGAGAGGAGGGAAGGGAAGAAAATTTGAAACTCAAGAACATGTAGAACTGAGTGTTGTAAACTAAAAATAAAAAATCTAATTAAAAAAAGAAAACGTACATGAAACGGGATGGAGGGGAATGGGGGGGGTAAAGAGGACTGAGTGTTGGGCTTAGGTTAAATCAAAGGCTAACAATGAGGGGGAAAAGACCTTTGTAAATTAAGAAAGAAGTTCCTACAGGGGAATGAGTGAGGAGGTTGGGAAGAGATTGAAAGTGGGAGGGAAAGAAAGGCAGATTTACGTAGGAGTTGAGAGGGGTGCCACTGATGTATGCTACTGTGGGTAAAGGGAGATGAGGCCCTTATGCCTGATGGGGCTTGGGGTACTTGATATATAAAAAGTCTATTTGTCTCAGGAGGGGGTAGGTGGAAGCCCTGGAGATAACTGGCACCAGGAGTGGGAGAATATGGACATAGGGAAGATATTTCTTGGCAAATATATTTTCAAAAAAGGTCAACAAGAAAGTATAGATTTGGGTGAGGGGAGAGCCCTATCATGGAGCAGTGTCCTCTCTGACACCTGTAATAATTGGCTTTGTTCTGAGAGTGAGGCACAAGCTAAAATGGGAATCTGTGAGGGTAAGCTATATAAGGCAATGACAGAAAGCATCTAGATAACAGAACCTAGAATGGATACTTTGGAAGCTTTGATTACATAGAGAATACAGAGAAATGAGAGAGACCAGATTATTCTAGGGGGTCATGAATCAGAGAATGGAGGTCTAGAGGAAATAGAAAGAAAAGGTGGATAATGAGGAGAGTGAAAGAAATCTTTTTGTGAAAGAATTTTTTTTTTGGAAAGGCTTATAAAAATAAATTAAAAAAAAACAAATAATGAGCAGGACTAGATGAAGTAAAAGACAGAATCTGCTTCAGTAATTGAGAGGAAAAAAAAGAGGGTAAAGAAATATGTAATCATATAAAATCAGAAGAGAGGAACAGAGAAGTAAAATGCTTAAGGGGAAAAGGTAACAAATGAGAAAAATGGATCAAGGGGAGGGTTAGAGAGCCAGTGGTAACTGGCCCACCTTAAAAAAAAAGATTAAAGTAAAATAATTGAAAGAACATAAAACCATGTGTACATGAAAAGGGGAAAAATCACAACCAAAAGACCAAAACGAAATAAAACAATTTTAAGGACAGATTGAGAAAAATACAAACCTATTATCAGTAATAAACTTTTGCACTCCAAATGCCTTGGCTTCCAAATTTACAAAGGAAACGTTATCTGAACATCAAGAAGACAGAGACAGTGACGCAATAGTGACAGGAGGCTTCAATATACCTCTATAAGTTTTGGATAAGCCTAAAAAAGATGAGCAAAAGGGAAATGTAGAATTGAATACATTTCTGGAGAAACTAGAATTAAAGGACCTAGTGTCTTCTGAATTGGAAAATAAAATAAAATACATATTTTTCTGTACCACATGGAATTTTTATGACTTGATCATATACTAGGGCACAGAAATATTGCAAACTAAAATAAAAAGGCAAAAATAGTCAATACATCCTTTATAGACTATATTGCAATAAGAACAACAACTGGTTCAGGAATCACAAATGAAAGATAAGAGTAAGGTGTAAGAATAATAAAAAGGCAAGAGAAGACTAAGCTTTGAATGCCAAACAGAGCATTTTGTATTTGAATCTATATGCTATAAGGAACTACTGGCATTTATTGAATTAAGTAGCAACAAGACTTGATCTGAACTTTAGATAAATCACTTTAGTGGCTATATATATATGGAGGGTAGTTAGATTTGGGAGAGACTTGAGGCAAGTAACTGCACCATCAAGCTACTGCAATAATCCAAATGGGTGGTGATGGGGGCCTCTACCAAGCTGGTGTCAGTGGAGAGAAAAGCGGGCATGTACTAGAGATACTACAGAGGTGAAACCAATAGGCCTTGGCAGCATCCTGGATATGGGGGGTTAGAAAAAGTGAGGAATCAAATATGACTCCTAGATTGTGAGCCTGAGAACTGGGAGAATGGTGGTATTCTCTACAATAATAGAGAAGGGAGAAGAGGGATGAGAAGGGAAGATAATGAGTTCTATTTTTGGACACATTGAATTTAAGATGTCTATTGGGTATCAGTTTGAAATATCTGAAAGTCAATTGGAGATATGAGATTGCAGGTTAGCAGAGAGGTTGAGGGAAATTTGAGAGTTAGATTTGAGAATCATTAGCGTGGAGATGATAATCAAATTCATGAGTTCTGATGGGATCACCAAGTGAAGTATTATAAGGGGAGAATATAAGAGCAATCAGGACAAAACCATGAGGGACAGCTAGAGAGAATGATATTGATGTAGATCCAGCAAATGGGACTAAGAAGGACCAGTCCAATAGGTAGGAGGAGAAGCAGGAAAGAATGGTATCCTGAAAATCAAGAAAGAAGAGTATCAAGGAAGAAAGGCTGATCACGAGTGTCAAAGGCTATAGAGATGGTCAAGTAGAATGAGGAGTTAGAAAAGGCCATCCGATTTGGCAACTAAATCATCACTGGTAATTGTAGAGAGAATAGTTTCACTGGAATGATAAGGTCACAAAGCAAAGAACTGGAAGCAAGATGAGGGGACATCAATTGAGGAAGGGCTAAACAAATCATAGTACTGATGTAATGCAATACTATTATGGTGCGAGAAATTATGAGAAATTTGGAGAAACATAAAAAGACAAATGGAATGATAGAGTGGAGTAAGCTGAACTATGAAAATACAGCCTGTAAGTACCAACAATGTAAGTGCAAAGAACACTAAATAGAAATCAAATGCTATGTAATTAAAATGAACAATGATGGTCTGGGAGACTGGAAGAGATAATCCACCTTCCTCTTTTTATCAGAGGTGTGGTAGACTATGATTCTGGAATGATACTCTCCTTATACTACCAGAAATATTGTTTAGTTTTGCTGAAATGTTTCTTTTGTTTTCTTGTCTAACTTTAAGGAAAAGGCTCGTTGTGGCAGGAGTGGGGTGAGATATTATTAGAAATGAATGTGATGAAAAAGCACAAAAAATGGTCAATGAAATTAAAAATACAATGTACTTTGAAAAGACCATTTTCAATTTAAGTTAACAAGAATATCTGCACTGAGATGTAGCATAGTCACATGACTAAAAGATTTAGTGTGTGGAAATAATCATAATTATATGTCTCAAGAAGATGACTAAGGAGAAGGGTAGCCAAAATGAAGAAAAAGAGATCTCTCGCTGCTGTGAAGATTTCCTCTTTTTGCGTTGTTTTTATAAGTAGGGGTTGATCATTACCTTATTACTCTAGGTTGAGCTCTGAGTTCCCTTTTAGTGCTTGTCAAAATATTTGGAGATACTGTTTTAACAACCCAGCTAGCAGCTGTTGTGGGGGTGAAAGACCAACACATGCCCAATAACAAGAATGCTGCCAAAGCTGAGGTTCTTTTGATCTGCTTTAGTAAGGAAAGCAACGTTAAGGGGTTAACAAGCTTATTTTAGTCCAGCATACAAATATCATTCATTTAGTTCAGGGGAAAAAGCCAGCACCTTGAACTTCAGAGCAAAATACAAAGTACAAATATCGACAGACAGACCTTGTCTGATTCAAATCCCAATATATAGTTACCAGAGTTTAACAAAGTTCCAGTATCCAGGTTATGAGCTGGAGGGCTCTTGGCTACAGCTGCCCAGAGTCCCCACATCAGCGCACCACCAAGAGTGAGAGCCCCCAGCAAATAGCTCTGTCTTCTCTACTTATACCATTTCAGAAGTCATCAAATGTCATCTGAATGACCAGAACTTAGGCTCCTATGGTTGGCTCTTGAATTAGCACCTCCCCTTAGTGCCCTGGGAGCTTCACACTCACATAGGTTTAGCACCTAATAGGGGTCTGGGCCTGGGGCTTAGCACCTAGTAAGACTCAATGAAATACATTGAATTAATCAAAGGAAACAAAAGCCAAACTCTTCGTGGGCACTTGGTTGAACTGAGTGCTAAGAGCCCATTTTGCTTACCAACACAGATACCCTGTTTCCCAAAGCTAAACTTAACATAACAATAATCCTTTGTGTCTAGATAATCTCACCCTCTGGAAAAGCGTATTGCACCAAGTGTTTACACTCTCTATTTTCCAGGGACTCGAAAGCCAACATCCATCACCTCTCTGACATGCTCACAATTCCTATTCATTGTATTGTACTCCTGTTCCCATCACAGAAGTCTGGTTCTGTACCCCACAGAGTAATCACAACCCCCAATACTTGGCACAGTGCTATTCCGGCAGGACATGTGGGAACAGTAACACAAGATCTAAAAATGTCAGAGTCCAACGCACTATGTATATAAGCACTGCCTGTACCCTAACATGTTAAGCTCTCCTATTCAGGAGGACTTCCACTTGCAAGTGTTTTCCTCACTCTGAAACTAATTAAACTGCTACTTGATTCCTGACACACCTGCCTCTGGCGTGCTTTGTTTTGGCTCCAGCCATTTCCAGATTAGAGACCAGTTCAGTTTAGACTACATTCAAAATTCTGCTGACATTCTCAATCCATGGAACCATGGAGGACTACCAACTATAATGATATGCTGGAATAGATTCTTAATCTTGTGTGATAAAAATGGCTTGGTACCTGGATTAGTTAGAAATCAGTTCTAAAAAATTGTTTTTATGTGTAATTGAAAAAAAATACAATATTAATTTAAAAAAAAGAACTTGGCTTCAGTCTCAACTCTGCATTAACTAGCTTTGTGACCTTAGAAAATTCATTCCCCCAACCTCACACGAATCAATTCCCTTCATATAAAATAAGGGGGTTATGCCAGCTAAAGCTCCTCCCAAGGATAAAATTCGGTCTATTAACCAATCAAACAATTTGTCTGTAGTCAGTGTTTTTTGGGTCAAATTGCAAGGGCTAAATGAAAGGGGGCTTAAGAGAGCAGAGGGAAAAAAGTATTTACTTGAATTGGGGACAGTGTAGATATGACAAATGACAAGTTATTTAATTTACCTGTCTAAAAATGTGAAGATTGAACTGGATCAGTCATTCGATAGGGATTTATTAAATACATATTACACAAATTTGGAGATTCCTTGAAGTTTTAACATTCTTGTTCTTTGTACTAATATCCCGTGTTATAAATTCCTTTCGGTTCCAATTTGCCATGTCCCATGGTCTGATATTCTGTTTTCTAAGGTCTTTACCAGCTCCAGCACATTGTGATGCTATGATTCTATTTCCACAGGTGTTCCAAGGTAAGAGTAGGAAATGCACAATTATTCTCATTGCCAGATTTCCAGGGAATGCTTCTGAACAGGAAGGCTGTGGTAGAAAACAAATATAAGTAAGGGCATGTGAGATATTCAGAGAAGTGCACAATGTGGTTCCAATTTTCTTTTTTTATAGATAGAAATGTTAAGTACTTTATTAGCTTTTATCTAATTGGAAACATGAAGGAAAAAAAGTGCAGAGTTCAAGACGGAAAATGTGTAATAACAGACAATCATCAAGATTTTACCTTCTGGGAAATTACTGACAAGATAGAGAACACCTACGGAGCAATGTTGGCATTTTAAAGCCATTCTTTTTCTCACATTTGTGAAGGCAGCTCCATTACCTACCAATTTGGAGCATTTGAGAAGCTATCCAAGCTGTGAATTGAACTTAAATTCTGTGGCAGACCCCCAGGGAGAGTAAATTCCATTGCTTAATAATTAATTATAAGGTGAAATTGAAAGCATAACTTAACTTCTCATTTTAATATTCTCACAATGTGTTATTTCATTTTTGTGTGCACTCCTCCCATTCGGCAAAGATAAAAATCTCTCCATGTCTTAATTGACAGTCTTCTTGATTCCCTATATACAAAGAATTCATCACCTAGGGTTAAACCTTCTGGTCAGGGGCTTCTCTGAATTTCTCAAAGCTGGTTCTCAGACAATTGGCACAGAGTTCATTCCTTGGGAGGGACTCATCGCTTTCTTGTAATGGTAGGCCACACCAGAGATTGTATTCTGTTGGCACAGCCTTCATAAAGCTCATTGTGACTTCAGCTCTTTGAAAGAGAGGGGTTATTCCATTGTTAGTTTTAATATCTCTATCATTTAGAACAGTACATGGCACAATGAGGTGCTAAATAGAGGCAAAATGTTTGATTGATTGTTTGATTCTTTGAAGTTGTCTTTAGCCCCATACTACACAAGGCTAAATGTGAAAAAAGAGTTGATACACATTTTACGGTTTCCCTCCAGAAAGCCTCCACCCCATCTAGCCTGATATCCTCATTACTATGTCATGTGTGCTCTTGCCCCAAACTTTGGCTTATGTTAGGAACCTAGATCATGTCTCCCATGGCAGTCTTTGCACTTCTCTTGTTGTTGTTCAGACGTGTTTCAGGTGCATCTGAGTCTTCGTGACCCTATTTAGAGATTTCTTGCTTAGATACTGGAGTGGTTTACCATTTCCTTCTCCAGTTCATTTGTACAGCTGAGAAACGGAGGCAAAGTTAAGTGACTCGCCAAGGGTCACGCAGTTAGCATTTGAGGCTAGATTTGAACTAAGGAAGATGTCTTCCTGATTCCAAGCCCAGTTCTTTATCTGCTGTGCAAGGATAAAAATAACACTAGACTCAAACCCCGAAAATCTGGTCTCAACTCCCAATTTTGTCATTTATTGTTCTGACTCTAGGAAGTGCCTTAATTTCTCTGATGATTGTCAAATGAATATTCTCCAATCTTTCCATGTCCATCCTAAAATATGGCATGCAGAATTAGGCAGAATACTAAAATATTTCAAACATCCTATTATCAATGTAAAGGAGACACAATGACTGTCACCTCCTTTCTTCTGGATACTCTGGTTCCTAATACAGCCTGGAATCACAGAAAAAATGCTAGATTTAGAGAGAAGAAAATCTGAATTGAAATCCTTCCTTAAACAAATACTACTTTGTTGCCCTAAGAAAAATACTTTACAAAATCTCTGAACTGTAGTTTTCCCATTCAGAAAATGAGGATAATAATAGAATCTACTTCATAGGGTTGGTGGGGGAATCTATAGAGAGAATGCCTGTAAAGCACTTTGTAAAGCCAAAAGCATTGTATAATGAGAGCAATGATGATGATGATGATGATGATGATGATGGCATTTTCTTTATTTAGCTGCCACAACACCATGTTGACTCACCCTGAGCAACAAGTCAAAGAAATTAACTTTTGGAAGAACATTAATTCATAGTACTTGTCTAGTCATGTGTCACTCATTTTACATTTGCACAATTGATTTTTAAACCAAACAATTAGATAATTTTATTTCAATTAAATATCTGCCTTTTGGTTTGAACTGATTGTATAGTTTATTGACGTCTTAAAATGAGGTTATCAGATGAGATCATTGATTTTGAGCTGGAAGGCATCTTAGAAGTCATCTTGTCCATACCTTCACTTTACAAAAGAGACACAAGGAGCTTAGATTATGTGTTCAAGGCCACACAACTGGTAACTGGCAGAGGTAGGATTCAAAACTACGTTGCAATACTCTATCATCTAGACCACGCTGAACCAACTATCGGGATCTCTCCTGGTCGTTTCAGGTTTGTACATACTATACCATATCCACTTGTTCATATTCTTTTCTTTCATATATAACTATCCCAGACTCTTCATTGAGAAAATCATGTTGCCCTTAGGTTTCCTGGTTAAAAATGGGACTATTCAATGGGGCTGCTTAGGAACATAAAAATCATTGAGAATAAATTGATTTTTGAAACAGGAAACATGTATATTAAAGTTCTTAAATAATATTTACTATCCTCCAGGTATTCTTTTCATTTCAAAAATCTTTAACCTAGCTTAAAAAAATATTTTGTGCTTAAATCTATCTTCCGTGGCTACACCAACTTGAATCTTTATGTCAGAGATTTAAATGTAGAATGATGGAGTGGAAGATTACAGGGCTGAGAGGCAAGAGCAAAGTACCTAATGTCTCTAAGCATGGAATATTAAAGCCAGAAAGATGCATAGAAAAGAGAATGTTAAAACAGAGAACATAGAATATGAAAGATCAAAGAGTCCTTAAAACATAGATTATTAGAATAACGGAGCAAACAATACTGAGACACGGAATACAGAACGTTAGTGCCTAAAAGAATCTTAGAATATAGAATGATTAGGCATTAAATATGAAAGTGGAAAAGAATCTGAGAACATAGTAGCAGGATGTCGGAATGTATTTGATAGAGAATGATTAGAAATCTCTTTATTTCAAAGTGGGGAAACTGAGGCTCCTGAAAGTTAAATAACTAGTAGTTTTGGAATGCCAACAAATGCCATTTAAGTATTCTCTTCGCTATAAGAAAATGCCTCACATTTTAAGAAAAGAATACTGGGTGTGAAGGCAGTGTATTTATTTCTCTGTCTTAGCCTGGTGACTGGCACAGTGTAGGCTTGACTTTTTTCTCATTTATGCCACTTAAAAGTTGTATGACCACAGAAGTTCTCTTTTCCTCCATTTCCTTATATGTAAAAAATGAGAATAACAATATTTGCATGAACTACTTCACAGGGATTTGGAATCAAAGAGTATGTATGCTCTGTGATATTGCAGGAAGTACATGCTAATACATAACACTTCATGTTTTCTCATTTATAAAATAAAAAAAGGCAGCTCCTGGTCTAGTCATCTCAAAGGGTTTTGTGAAGCTTCAGTTTTATAAGGGATAGGGAATAGCAAACAAACATTAAAAGGATTGTATATTTTCAAGAAATTTTTATGGTTATAACTCCAAGCTTCTACTAGGCCCATCTTTTTCACTGGAAGCATTTTACAGGGGAAACCCCCTTGGCATAGGAGAGAAAAGACTGGCAGTGGAAGCTGAGGAAGACGACTTCAGGTCCGATCTTTGAAACAATCTTGCTCTGTTACTAAGGTTCTCATTTAATCTCTCCATAGTGAAGGAAATTGTTTAAGACAGTCAGTTGTAGTGGAGTTTCTAATATGCATTGGTAGCTATATCAATGAAATCCCATGAATGGACCCTCCTCTCCTCCCTGATATTTTATTCCCTAATGATCCCATACACTTAGGAATCATGGAATGAAAATATTTGAGAAATTGAAGGTCAGGAAATGTGAAAATGGGAATGAAGAAGACTACACTGTGGTCGAGTGGGTTACAACTCATGGGAATTCATTATATCAGAGGAGCAACGTATGAAGAGAATCAGTAGCAGGGAAATGTAATACCAGACAACAAGACAAAAATACATGTAATAAGAGTAAAGGATAGGGGCGGAGCCAAGATGGCGACTGGAAAGCAGTAACTGGCGTGAGCTCCCCGCCAAGTCCCTCCAAAAACCTATGAAAAAATGGCTCTGAACCAGTTCTAGAAATACAGAACCCACGAAGGGGCAGAGGGAAGCAGGACTCCAGCCC
>JAQQSZ010014756.1:0-11439 GCA_028646595.1 Phalanger gymnotis
ACATTTGCTTTAGTCTATTCTTTAAGGTGTTGTTTTCTTCAGTATTTTTTGGGTCTCCTTTAGCAAGTCATTGACTTGTTTTTCATGGTGTTTTTGCATCACTCTCATTTCTCTTCCCAATTTTTCCTCTACTTCTCTTATTGCTTTTCCAAATCTTTTTTGAGCTCTTCCATTGCCTGAGGCCAATTCATATTTTTCTTGGAGGCTTTTCATGTAGGCCCTTTTACTTTGTTGACTTTTTCTGGCTGTATGTTTTGGTCTTCTTTGTCACCAAAAAAGGAATCTAGAGTTTGAGTTTGAGTCTGAGTTTTAGTCTGAGTTCATTTGCACTGCTTGTTCATGTTGCCAGCCAACTCCTTGACCCTTGAACTTTTTGTCAGAATATGACTGCTTATAGAGTAGAGAGTACTTTGTCCCAAGCTTTAGGGCCCAAGCACTGCCGTTTTCAGAGCTACTTCTACTCCACCATCACCCAAGGTTCTATCACAGCAGCACTACTCCTCCCCAAAAACCTATGAACCAGGACCACAATACAGATCCAAGCAGGGCACTGCAAGAGAATCTGCCTTTGTGCCCACAAGAGTGCTCCTCGTACTCCCATACTGATCCACTGCTAGATTCCTCCAACCATGCTGGTGCTCTGGAAGTAGCCTCAGGCACTTCCTGCTGTTGCTAATGCCACTACCACTGTGCCACCTCCGCCACCCCCAGAGCTGGCTGCTGGACAGCTCTGAACTCAATCTTGCATTTTCCCCCTGGTGCAGGGCCCACTCTGCTCTTCCCTTTGCTCTCAGCCTTGTGCAACAGACCCTACCTGGTGACCATCCAGGCAATCCTGGGCTGAAGAGTTGTTTACTTCTGCTATTTCGTGGGTTCCGCAGCTCTAGGACCATTTTTATAGGTGTTTGGAGGGATTTGGGGGAGAGCTTAAGGAAGTCCCTGCTTTTCAGTTGCCATCTTGGCTCCCCCCTCGCCCCTTAAGCCTTCTTAATTCCAGTATCTTCTCTTTATTAATTGTTTCACCTTCATTCTATATATAACTTTTTAGTACATATTAATTTGCTTTTTTTTCTCCATTAGATTTTGAGCTTCTTGGAGGCAAGTACTGTCTTTTACTTCTTTTGTATCCTCAGTGCCTAGTACAGTTCCTGGCACAGAGTAGAAGCATAGTAAGTGTTGATTGATTGAATGGACAAATGAATATGCCAGATATAATGCTGACACTAGAGGGGAGGATAAAAATGGACTTAAAAAACAGTCCCTTTCTTCAAGTTGCCTATGTCTACTCATACACATAAACATATAGACATATAGATGTACGTATATACACACCACATATAAAGAAATAGAAAATAATCTGGGAGCAGTAATAACTGGTGGGTAATGGTATAGTCTTCTTATTGTAAGCATGACTTGAATTGATGTTTGAACAAAGATATGGAATTGTTAGGAAATTTCACCTTATGTTTTTAAACAAGTGCTACAAATACCAGCAAGAAGTATAAATATACATCTACTTTGGTTTCACTAAGTTTGTGTGTGTGTGTGTGTGTGTGTGTGTGTGTGAATAAAATGACTCCTATAAAAATAGAGATTTGGTAGGTTTGCAATGTGGTGATATTGCAGTTGGACTTTTTTCCATTTTAAACGGTCTGTTTCTACATAGTGCTAAAATACTCATTGTGTTGGGAAAATAATCTACTAGAGGATCATTTTCTGTAGAGTTTTGTAGGAAACTTTCTACGTGAACTTAATGTCATAAAATATCCCTACCATAGGGAGCTAAGTGACACAGTGGATAGAGTACTGGACCTTGAGCAAGGAATACTCCTCTTTCTCAGTTCAAATCCAGGTGCAGAAACTTATATATGAGGTAAATAAAATGTGAAGACTTCACAGGGAAGATATGTATCAATATATATCTATATCTATACTAAGAAATGTTTAAAAATCAAGAAATAGGGAAGTGGAAAAAATGTGAGGCCATAAGAGTATGATGGCTCAGTCTCTGGGGAAGTTTACCCTGAAACTTTTTGTTCTTCTGGTTCTGTTTTAAAGATTTGCTCAATAAGATAGGGTCGCTGTGACCTGCTTTCCTTTACTGTAAAAGTACTGTAGAAGAATGGAGAGGGTCTCCCCCTCCCCTTATCCTATTCTCCTTCTATAGATTTATAGATGTCACCTCAGTAATCATTAACTAAGGGAATGGAAATTGGAGCTTCTGTGCCTCAGTTTCCTGGTTCTAGCTTCCGTGGTCAGATTGTAAGCCCATCACCCAGCCAATGGTGAGAAGGGTCAGAGGTGGGCGGGAATTCTCTTGTGTTAGGTATAATTATTGTTGCTTTGCTCCTTGTAAAGCGCCTCTTTTGCTGGTTCTGTTCTGTGCTAGCAGAGGACACCCAATTCTCAAGAACTGAATAAAGTTTATTTCTGGCTCCTTATTAACTTTTAATTGGTGAGGGTCTCTCATCCCACACATTTACTAGCTATGTGACCCTCAGCAAGTCACGTAACCCTGTTTGCCTCAATTTCTTCATGTGTAAAATGAGCTGGATAAGGAAATGCCAAAACCCTCCAATATCTTTGCCAAGAAAACCCCAAAAGGATGACTGACTTTGATAGACTTAGCTCTTCTCAGCAATGCAAGGACCTAAAACAACTGCAAAAGACTAGTGTTGGAAAATGCCATCCACATCCAGAGAAAGAAATATGGAGTCTGAATGCAGATCAAAGCATACCATTTGCTCTCTCTTTTTCCTTGTTTTTTGGTGGTTTTTTTTTTTGTTTTGTTTTTTCTTTCTCATTGTTCCTCCCATCTGTTCTAATTCTTCTATACCACACAACTAGAGCCTATATCAGATTGTATGCCATCTTGGGGATACTGATGAGATGTTATGTTAAGTATTTTTCAAATGTGATATGTTCATTTTGAGGGGATTCTGTTGTACTTGAAAAAAGGTTCATACCTATTCAGGAGAAAGTTGTCTATGTAATGGACATGAAAGATCTTGGGGCTGAATGTAAAGCCACTTAGTAAGTGAAAGATCTTCCTGCCTATTGAATAGACCTCAAGTGGGGCCAACAAAGGGAGGCCTGATTAGAGACAGACCCACACCCTTTCACTAAGTATGAAGCCCCAGGCTAGTTAGCAAACTACTTTGTGAGAGGCTTGAAGCCCTCAGGGCCCTAAGGACTATTGCTAAAACCACAGCCAATGGTATGTGCACTGAATTCTAGTCAATCAGATGAGGGCTAGAATTGTATAAAAAGAGAGCCCAGAACTGGGAGCAGCAGAACTGGTAGCAGCTGAGCTACCAGGATTCAGAAGCAGACATCAAGAAGACATTGAGGAAGCAGACACAAAGTGAGAGCCAGAATCTTGAGAGACTGCAGAGTGGAGAGTGCTGAACAAGAGAGAGTTGCGGTAATCAAGGAACTCAGAGTCAGCAGAGCTGCAGGAGAGAGTGCTGAGCAGAGAGTTAGAATTCAGGAGTGACTTTTTACAAGAAGGCCCTAGCAGTGGGGGGAAGTTACAATATGGCTTCGTTTTGTGCTATAATACTTTGTTAAAAATTCCCTTGTTACTACAGTGAAGTGGGCTTACCAGTTTGGGAATATTATTGCTACTATATCAAATTGGGCACATTGGTCCTTGTATTTGATCCTCTGGAGTCCAAATTGATGTTATACTTCCTCTGCCTTATACCTAGAGAATTTCTTATACTTTGAGACTCTAAACCACTCAGGCATGTCCATGGCCCTCTCTGAGGTCATGAATTTTCCCTTACTATTATATTAGCAACATTGTTGCTACAGGGGGGGAGAGGGGAGGAAGGTGGAGAAATTTTAAAACTTATGGAAGTGAATGTTGAAAATTAAAAATAAATTTACATAAAAAAGAGAACCCCAAAAAGGTCATGAAGAGTTGTATATGACTGAAAGATGACCAAACAACAACAACAAATCCCTACCACACTCTACCCAACTAAGCATCCACAATTTTCCATGAAGCTATTAATTGAATGCATTTGAGAGATGGTACCTTTTGGCTATTCTCTAGAGGGTATTTATGCATCAGATAGTGGATGGGACTGAATAAATTCTGAGGTCCCTTCTAACCCTCAATACTATCAGTATCAAGTTTGTGAAATCAGTTTGCTTTTTGATTTGATTGGTGAAAATGTATTATGATATAATCATTGCTTTTCAAAGCATACTAGAGTCAGAAAGACATAGGAATGTGGACAGTAGCCAGAGGATCAGATCTCATTGTGTTTTTATTTTCTTTTTCCCCAGTCTGAGAATGTGCTTTTCTAAACAATACATAATATTATAAGATAATTTAGCTGCTGTTGTAATTAAAAATAAGTTGCAGATTGCATTACTTTACAAGTCATATGAGAAGAATGGAAATAAAGTACAATTTTAGGGTACAAAAACAAGGCGTTTAAAGACTCTGCTCCTCTCAAGTTAATTTCTCAACCCAAATTTAGGTGGTTTTCAGTGGGATTCAATCACAGCAGTTTTACATAGTGTGATGTGCTTCAATGCTGTGATAACTTTTGAAATGGTTACCAGTGAGAATTTGTTAAAATGGAGAGTCATAATTTCCCCTAAGAAGAGAGAGAAGAAAGTTATTGCATAGTGAAAAGACTGATGAATTTGGAGTCAGAGGACCTGCAATAAAATCAAAATGTATTGTTTGTGGAATTGGATTACTAGACCTCTCTCTGGTTTCAGTTTCTTCTTTGTAATATCAGAAAGTTATATCAAATTAACTTCTAATAGAGCTTCTAGTTTTAAATACATCTAAAATGAATTATAACTGGTTTTATTTGTTATTAAATGGTGAGGATAACATGGACAGGAAGATTTTGCCACAATTATGTATATATATAGTGTGGTTGAGAATGCATGGGATTGAGAGTACACAGGTTCTAGTCAAATCTTGCCATTAATTATCAATGTTACTCTGGGGGAAAAATTACCCAAACTCTTGGAGTTAGGGTATTTTTCTCCCATTTTCCAAATGAAGAGCTCAATATACTTCAAAGAATTTCTGTGACCATAAAAATAGAGCAATTTATCTGAGGTTGCCTGTAATTGCACATGTATGTAAGCAATTATCAAGAAAAAAAAAGTGCTCATTTTGAAACATTTAGCTACGACATTTTCACTGCTGTTAAAATTATGTATTAGAGGCTTTCAATAATATTATGCAACTAAGGGGAGGAGATGAGGGTGGAGGTAGAAATATCCAATTTCTGCTCTGTCAAGATGCTTGAATTCTTATAGTTGTTTTTCTTCTTTCTCAATATAAGTAATCTTTTTGAATCTTCAAAAATCACTTTGATAAGGATGTAAAAGAAACACTGTGTACTTGACACTACTTAAAACAATAGTTCTACTTTGAATATTAGAACTGATTTTGACAGAACAAATTTTCACTAGTAGTTCTCAGTGGGATTTTCTTTCATGTAATAAATGTTAGATTCACAGTGTCTGACTTACCTGTTCATTGAAATATTTTAAGCATTATTTTTAAAGGTGCAGTTCTTCTCAGTCATTCTTTTGGAATAACCACAATTCAGTTCCTTTTTGCAAAGCATGCAATGGAGGAAAAATTCCCTACATCGTCCATTCATAGACCCAAGAATTAACCGCTTTCAATAAGGATTAATAGCACCTTTGTTTTGAGATTTTTTTTTACTTTTAACTGATTTGATAGGTATTAATTCAACTATGTCAATCCATCTATCATCTCTCTATCTATTGGTCTATCACAATGAATGTACACACACAAACATATTTTTATTTTGTTTCTCCCTCTTTAAGTGGTTTCTGGTACATTACACTTAGCATATTGTTGGCAGGGCCTATAACATGATCAAGTGTTCGGCAAATTTGAAACATTAAATAATTTCTATTTAAGAGAAAAGTAGAATCATATGTTCTAGTGCTCAAAATGTCACTGTGTTTTGTAAAAGTAGACCAGGTCAAGAATCTAGCACTATAGCTTTATATTTATTGACATCTATCACTCTTGCCACAGGCATATGACTGATACCTTTATTTCAGGGTGGAGAAAATGAATATGGAAGTAAACAAAATCTGCAGTAGGATGAGCTAAAATCAAGATCCTGACTACAAAGCTCCTTGTACTTTAAGAAAAATAAATAAATAAATCTCCGTTATATGTGTCTTTGGTACAAGCCAAAGAAAATCCAGATCTTTGTGGGACAGACCACAGATGTTGATCTTTGTATAACTAGAAATCTGTAGGAAGATGATCCAAGAGACAGGCATCCAAAATGAATATATATTACTTGTAGAGCTCTTTCCAAAAGGGTCAAGTGACAGTCTTTGTCCTTGGCTGATATAAAGTTCCTCATTTGTAAAACAAGTGGGTTTTACTACATAGGCTATCAGAACTAAATCTATGATCCCTTGGTTACTTACCTCCCTCCAGAGACTGCTTAACTTTTCTGTATCTCCACATGTACTGAAATAAACCCTGCACAAGCAAACTGACCATGATTCTGTTGCTTGTGTCAAACAGTGGGAATACTTTCAATCCAGGGCAAAGATACAGATGTTTCCCACTTCTTATTATAGCTATTTCAATACTCCAGTAGCTAAACATTATATAATTTTGCTACTGTTGATATTTCTTATGGTGATTACACGCATTCCTGAACCTTAGGGTAGAGTCTTAGAGATTTGACAAGGTCAAAAAATTAATTACTTTACAATCAACCTGGTAAAGTAAATCTAGACTTAATTAGTCTGGTCCTTGGATAATGAGTTTGTAGAACATTTTCCACATACTAAAAATTTTTCCAGTTTAATGGGATTTTTCAGAACCCTAACTATGCTTATATGCTTGTCAAAGTATCAAGGTCAAATCTCTGCCACAAAGAGGCATCAGAGTAGTATTTTTGTGGAATTATTGTTTTCACATTGGCTCCACTTAATCCTGAATGCTTGACTAACTTAGGTTTTCTATTCCATGGAAATATCATCAGAGTGGAAATGGAGGTAGTGGTGGTGAATCAACAATTCACTCTAAAATTATTTGTAGCACTATGATCTAGGCATTGAACTAAGATATACCAATTAGAATAAAATAATCTGTTTGCCAAGAACTTTCACTCTCTGATTGTTGACAACATACACATATTTAAGTATATGGGGTGTATAATTTTCAGGAAAGACTAGTACCTCTGGTGTGAGGGCTGCAGAGCTTCCTTTCTACTTTGGTGTCAACCTGCCACTCAACTCTCATCTATGCCTCCAAGAAGTTATAGTACGTGCAGCAGCCATACCCAAATAAGCCATTTTGGCACACAGTCTAAACCAGATTGAAGGTCGCTGAGGGGCCTCAAACCCATTGGTGAGTTGATGAGTGTTTATCCCAACCATATAAATATTTTCTCCAGTGGAATGACTGGATGAGAACAATTTATTCCAATGGGTCATGAAGGCAGCAGAAGCAAGGAACTACGGAGCACTTAGAATTTAGTCAGACATTGAAGATACTAAGGCCATCCACAATACCCTGAGCCATTGCAGTTGTCTTGACATTTGTCTTAACACTGGAAACTGTGAGGATGATGACTTAGCCCAACTCTACTTCCCTTAAATCAACTTATGTGCAAGTTAAAAGACATCATCCTTGGTATTTTATCATTTTTACCTAGCAGAGGTTACAGGCAAGTGAAGCAGCAGGTGTGGAAACATTCAGAACTATAATCATAACTTTGAACACAGGTAGCTCAGGCCATAGAGTTGTCTTCTCACTGAACTGAAGCAGCAGTGATATTTTCCAGTACCCTGGATGTCTGAGCAGTCTTTTTTAATGACCACACTGCTTTTCTCCTGGCATGACAAAGGGGCTAGAAAAGGCACCCTAAAAATTATCTGTTTCACCTAATCTAACCCTGGCCTGCTTGCTGCAGTAGGTGGGGATTCTAGCATGTAGTCAAAACACACACACACACACACACACACACTCATACACAAATACAAAAAAAAATTTTGCAAAGATGATTCAACTCACCATTCTTAAGTGGTTAGATGAAATGTGAGCATACTTATGGATAACACAAAATCCAGTAAACCTGAAGTATGGACAGCTCTCGTTGCTGGAAAACTCAGCATGTATAACATCCAAAGAGCAGTCCATAGTGAAACAAGATTGGCAAGTGAAAGACAGCTTACCAAAGTCAGAGCTGAATATACATTTTTCTGGAGTGGGTGCAGTGATGGGGAGCACTACAAAACTGGTGTAGGTTTCAAGATCAAAACTAATCTCCAACCTCCATGCCTTCTGAGCTTGTATTGGTCTGATTAGCCATAGGTGGTCACAGTATACCTTGACCCCAACATAGTGGTGTCGTTTTGGTTCTCTTTAAGAATTAAGGACAACAATTATATAAACATATACAATAATAACTAAGGTAATGGGGAATGGTAGTTAGTAGTTGGAGGGAATTAGAAAAGCTTTCCTATAGAAGGTAAAGCTTAAACTGAATTTTGAAGGACATAAGTGGTTCTTAGAGTTAGATGTGAGGAGAGAGTATATTTCCAGCACTGGGGAACAACTTAAGCAAAGACACAGAAAAAAGTGATGGAGCCTGACTTATGAAGAATTTAAAGAAAGCCAATCTGATTAACGGCAGAGTTCAGGGAGTGAGAGTTCAGCAAAATTAAAAAAAGTAGATTGGAGTGAGGAAACAAAGGTGAACTAGATATGTCTTTTCAAGCCTAAGAATGGCATAAATAAAGCATTTTTAAAATTACAAAGAAAAAAAAAGGATAGCTGGGTTCACAAATGGTGCAATTTTGTTAAATGTATCTAAATGTATTTGTTAAATGTAATATATGTGAAACAAAGATTGGTAGCTGCTGATCCACTTATCCTTCTTGCTCTTTTAATACCAAAATATGTGTATTTCAATATTTAGTTTATAGTAGAAAATTTAAAAATCAATTCAAGTATCTTATATTTTATACTAGAGGGACCACTAAGATTTGTCGAAAAGGGTCATGACATGGCCAAACCTGAACTTTAGGAAAATCTCTTTTACAGATGTAACAACAGGGCAGCTAGGTGGCACAAGGAGTAGAGCACAAGCCCTGGAGTCAGGAGGACCCGAGTTCAAATCTGGCCTCAGACACTTGACACATGTACTACTTGTGTAACCTTGGGAAAGTCACTTAACCCCAACTGCTGTGCCAAAAAAAAAAAAAAAAAACAGATGTAACAACAATGCTGCTTGCAGCTGCTGTGGAGGTGTAAGGCCAATAACACCAAAAGACAGGAGGGCTCCTACAACAGGTTCTTTCTTCAGCTTTTCTAAAGTAAACAACTTTAAGGGGTTTACAATCTCCCGTTAATTAAACATACATATATCATTCACTTAGTTCAAGGGAAAAAGTCAGCAACCTGAAATTCAGAGAAAACACAAACAAAAATTACATGCAGAAATTATACGAACAGAGAAAATAACACAACTCATCAGACACAGCTTACAGCTTCTAACTGTCTATCCATAGCAGTACATACATAGTTACCAGAGAGAGAAGCATCAACATATGGGTTTTCAAAGCCGGGGGTTCCTTAATGGCTACCCCACTCACATTTGGCCAAATCACATAAACACTCTTCCAATGAGTGAGCCCTAAAGCAAAATGCTAACTTCAGAGTATGTATATCCTTCTTAAGGGTCAGAGGGTATCACAACCATGTGACTCAAACTCATGTGACTTAGGCTTTCTTGTAACTTAAGCAGGTCATCAAAGACTCTTGATTCAATCAAAGGCTAGACTCAATTAAAGGCACTTGATTGCCTTGCTAGTGAGTAGCAGTCCGAAAGAAAAAACAACAAAAAGTCCCACTTTGCTTGCCATTACCACAGGATAGATAGGAGATATTAAAATTTGTGAAAGGAAACTAATTAGAATACCAGAGGAGAGTTGAAGATGAATTGAACTACAGTGTTAACCATTTTAATGGAGAAAAAAGGGTAGTTGCAATATGGTAGAGGCAGAATAAACAAGATATAATACCTGAGTGCATATAATGTATGAGAGAGGAGTCAAAGATATTAGGTTATGAGAGTAGAAGAATAGTGGTGCTTTTAGAAGAATAGGGGAGTTCAAAAGAGAAGTGGGTTTGAAGGGAATGATATCAACATCAGTTTTTGGTTATGTTGATTATGAAATACCTGTATGATATCCAGCTTGAAATGTCCCATAGGCAGTTGGTAAATCCTGAGTGGATTCCAGGAGAAAGACTAATGCTGAATATGCAGATGGCAGAAGTAGACTAATCTATGATTTAAATTATATAAATATAAATACTCACACTATTAATTTCAAGTATTTTATATTTTAATTTAAAGCACCTTGCTATGCAATATGAGCATATTAATCTATTGTTTCTTATTTTTGATTGTGTAGGAGTGTGAAGTGGTCAGATCTACAGACCTTTTAAAAGGTAACTTCCACAATCTGACAACTTTTGTGAGTATTCATCTCCCTGTTTTATGCTTTCCTTCAAATTAACAATCAAAAGGTCAGTGAATTGAGTTTATTTCTGTGATTGCATGAGTTGGGCAATCTTGTGTGATTTTAACATATTCATGAAATACTAGTGTTTCTTATTCTCTGCCATATCCAGGACATCTGAATGGATGACAGGATCACAGACTTAGTGCTGTAAAGGCTTCAAAGGTCATTTAGTCCAACACTTTTAGAGATGAAAAAACTGATACCCAATGTGATTAAGTGACTTATTCAAAAGAATAATTTTTTTTTCTAGCATATAATAATTAGCATAGCTAGATTCTGAATCCAGTTCCTCTGATCACAAATCAAGTGATTACTAGAAAAAGTAGTCTCAGATATTTTGTTTGCCTTTTTTTCATAACTTTAACATATGTTAAACTGTTTTAGGCAATTGTGAAAATCAAGGTGATTGTATTTTTTTTTCTTTTTCCTATTGATTTGTTCCTCATTGCATCTGCTTTGTAGCAATTGCCATTTTGTAGTAAATTGTGGAAACCAGAGTGATTATTTTAGTATTCTTCTACTTCCTGCTTTGAACTAATCAAATTGGAGTACTGAAATTTTCAATCTAGAACCAGAAGGCTTCTCTACCTCATTAGAGAAGCACACTAAAGTGTCTTACTACGTCTACTTATGAAGAAGGAATGCCAAGGAAAGAGGCAACAAAGCTAGGGTGAACACTCTAAGCAGTTTTAGTGGATTTATTTGTAAAAGATCCTTGCAGTGGGACCTTGCAATGGACAGCAAGCATTAGGGTACACCATCTTATAAGGGCCTTTGTCTTTGAGGTATTTTATGTCTTTGTTGTTGTGCTGTTTTCTGAAACTCCTTAAGGAAGGAATGGGTTGGAATATTCAGTACACGTTG
>JAQQSZ010014757.1:0-11438 GCA_028646595.1 Phalanger gymnotis
AAACAGCTGAGGTTTGGTGAGTTAGGTCTCATCCCCTCAGGCCTCTCCCCAATCACTTGGCTTTTCCACGCAGGTGCAGCTTAGGACATCTTCCTCAAGGTTCCAGGGGGCCTGGCCTTGCTCCAGCTGGCTGGTCACATCTGGTTTGGAAATCACAAGCCCTGCTTGACAGAAATGGGAAAGTGCTGGGTTCAGAGAGCCAGATGAGAATGCAATCCAAGGCCCCTCTTTCAGACTGCGGGTCAGGGTGGAGAAGGGAGCAGGAATACTGTGAAGGCCTAGAAAGTAGAAGAATGAGTCCGAAGAGCATTCAGTGGAAATGTGTCATAGAGTTGAGAGGAAATGAGGACTGAGTGGCCTAAGAGGACTGGGACCTTTATTGGGGGTCTCTTACCCTTGTCTGTGTCCAGGACCCTTTGGCAATTTGCTAAAACTTACTGAGCCCTATTTCAAAGAATATTTTTAAATACATAAAATAATTATAAAGAAACCAATTCTAGTGAAATACGTTGGTCAAAATCTAAAAAAGAGTTCACAGCCCCAGGTTAAGAATCCCTTCTATAAGACCTTCTAGGAGCTGACTTGGCATTTTAAGGGAGAATCTTTGAGTTGAAGGAAGAGGAAGCAGGAAGGAAGGTACAAATTCATGGCCAACACAAACTACAAATTTCCAAGTGTAGAAACCTAAGATCTTCCACCAGGAAATGGAGAAGGACCCTTGTGCCTTCAAAAGGGTTGTCTGGAATCTCTGCTCTCTGCTTGACAAAATTGTGACTGCCAAACATCTAAGAGGCCCCCCAGCATATAGGGAGGAAGGAAGTGAGACTCTTCCAATGGGCAGATGTGGAGGCCCAGGGGCAGACATCCTCACCTAGGTAGATCAGGTTCTGGTAATTTTCCAGCATCACCTCCTGGTAAAGTTCCCTATGAGCAGGGCCCAGGAGCCCCCACTCTTCCAGGGTGAAGTCCACAGTCATATCCTGGAATGTCACTGACTCCTAAAATGACAGATACCCTAGAACTGGGGGATGGATAGTTCTGGGAAGACAGGCGAAGATATGATGAGGAATGAGAGAGAGGAGACCACAGCAGGCAGGCCACTATTTAGTGAGTACCTACTGTGCACCAAAGTTTGAACTTGGTTCTAAGGCACACAACAAAAGCACAGGAGCCCTCTTCTCCTTGGTCTTCTCTAGGTCTTCAGGACATCCCTTTCTCCAGGCTCTCCTCCTCCTTCTCTGACTGCTCCTTCTGTCTCCCTCACTGGATCCTCCTCTAAGCTTATGTGACTCCCAGGGCTCTGTCCTGGGCCCCTCTTCCTAAACCCTCTGTGCTACTTCACCTGGTAATCTTATCAGCTCCCACTGATTTAATGGCCACCTCCATGCTGATGATTCTCAGAATGACTTTTCCTGTTCCAACCTCTCTGCTGACCTCCAGTCTCCCATCTTCAACTGCCTTTTAGACATCTCAAACCAGATGCCCCATGGAGATCTGAAACTCAACATGTCCAAAACTGAACTCATCAGCTTTGCCCCCAAATCTTCTTCCCTTCCAAAATTCCCTAGTACTATTTTTTTGTTTCTTAATTTTTTCTCAGTTCCAGATCCCTCCCCCTCCACTTCCTGCATTCATTGAAAAGGCAAGAAATATGATATCAATTATACACCCAAAGTCATATAAAATATATTTCCACATTAGCTATATTGTAAAAAAAATGACAAGAAGAATAATGAAAGTGAAAAATAATCTGCTTCATTCTGTACTCAGAGTGCAGCAGTTCTCTCTTTGAAGGTAGATGCATTTTTCATCACAGGTCCTTTGGAATTGTCTTGAATCATTGCCTTGATCAGAGTAGCTAAGCCTTTCACAGCTGATCATCAAAATGTGGCTATTCCCGTGCACGTGTTCTCCTGGTTCTGCTCACTTCACTTTGCATCAATTCATATAAGTCTTCCCAGGTTTTTCTAGAACCTTCCCCCTCATCATTTCTTATAGCTCAATGTTCAGCCATTTCCCAATGGATGGAGATCCCCTCAATTTCCAAGTCTTTGTCACCACAAAAAGAGCTGCTATAGATATTTTTCTACACTATACAAATATTTGATCTCTTTGGG
The DNA here is from genome assembly GCA_028646595.1 of Phalanger gymnotis. Lineage (NCBI taxonomy): Eukaryota > Metazoa > Chordata > Mammalia > Diprotodontia > Phalangeridae > Phalanger > Phalanger gymnotis. The sequence continues at coordinate 2,118 of JAQQSZ010014757.1, forward strand.
ATACAGACCTATTACTGTCGAGGGCACCATCCTCCTCCCAGTCCCCCAGATTCCCAACCTCAGGGTCATCCCTCTCTCTCACCCCCCACATCCAAGCTGGTGCTAAGGCCTATTATGTCACCTTTACAACAGCTCTTGAGTTTACCTCTTTCTTCTGACACCTCCTCCACTCTGAGGCAGACCCTTCTCACCTCACACCTTGTTTACTGCAGGAGCTTCTGGGGGCCTGCCCACCTCATGCATCTTCCCACTCCACTCCAAGTAATTCACCCTACAGTGATTTCCCTGAAGCACAGGGAGGAGCAGGTCACCTCCTCCTCCTACTCAATAAACTCTGGTAGTTCCTGATCACCTCAAGGATCAAATACAAAATCCTGACCATTCAAAGCTCTTCAGAACCTAGCTCCCTCCTGCCCTTCCATTCTTCTTACACATCACCCTCACCATGTACTCTGCAATCCTATGACACCGGCCTCCCAGCTTTTCCCCAAACAAGACCCTCCATCTCTCAGCTCCTGGTTCTCTCTCTTCCACTCTGACCACTGACCACCCCCCCCTCAACCCCCAGCTTCCTTTAAGTCCCAGCTAAAATCCTACCTTCTGCAGGAAGCCTTCCCAACCCTCTGAATTCCAGTGCCTTCTCTCTCTTAATTATTTCCTACTCCTCCTGTATACAGTTTACTTGAATAGATTTGTTTGCCTCGTCTTCCTCGTTAGATAGTAAGCTTCTTGAAGGCAAAGACTATCTCCTGCCTCTGTTTCCCCAGAACTTAGCACTGTGACTGGCACACAGCAGGCATTTAATAAATGTTTACTGGCTATATTTTAAATCTTGTCAATATTTGCTGTTGCTGTTTTATTTACATTTCTTCTATATCCCTTAAAAATCAGCTATAGATAGTCCTGAGCTCACGCTGGGCCTGAAGTGACCACAGGGATAGAAAGGAGACGGGCGCTAGGTAAGACAAAGAAGGTCCCCCTTGGAGGAGGCAGGGGTTAGCGAAAAGGCAGCCAGCTTGGACCTCCAACCCTGCCTCTACTCCTTACCCCTTCCCTTCTTAAGGCTTCAATTTCCTCTTCTACAAAAGGAGGCCACTAGACCAGGTAACTTCCAAGACCCCTTCCAGCCCTTCATCTTGAAGAGGGAAATAAGGTATGTGCAGCTTTAAAGGGACTTTAATCAAAGTGTTTTAAAATTGTAGAAGTAAAGCGGTCTTCTGCATGATAATTGGATGATTACTTTAAAGGTTCAGTTGTCTGTTTAGAATGTGATTAAATTGTTTTAAGGTAAAAGGCAGCTGGAAAAGAAGCTTGGTATGTGTAATTTTTTTTTTCTTATTTGAAATGTTTGAGGTAGTTTGGGTCAAGATAGGAAAGAGATTGAAATTGGAGTTAATACAGAGGGTTAAATGTTTCAGTAAAGATTGGGAAAGAGAGAGATAGAAACTGGAGATATGGGAATTTGAGTGGCTAAGTCCATGTGGCTCTGGGCCCATGTGCTCTGGAGAGTCCTGGGCTTTTTGCTTGGAAAGGAAGTGGCCACACCCCCTTAAAATTCCTTAGGCGTTTTGTTAAAATCAAGTCTGGAATTGGAATGCCTAAGATGACGCTCAGAGAATGCAGGGTACCAAATTCAAATCTGGATGAATTATTAAAGCAAGTAATGATATGAAATATAAATCTTTTCTTTTTCTAAGTTCACTCATAGCCAGGCAAATATTCCTGATACCTAGGCCGGAGGCAACAATTGGCTCAGAAGAAGAGCTGTTCAGTGAATGCATTTATTAATGTATTTATATGTTATGTTAATGTATTTGTATATGTTATATATGTATTAATATGTATTAATGTATAAATACCATGAGTAATAGGATCAATAATTTCTATGTGTGATAATCTGAAAATGTAATTGAGGTTATCTTATTTCTAAATTGTATTTTTAGAGTTTTCTTAGGCTGTAAAATTTGAAAGACCCTTATGAGGTCTGAATTTTGTTATATAGGAATTGATTCAAAAAATAGGGGTGTGATTTTCAAGCCTGTTTCATCTAAGGAGAGGCTTGGTAAACTTTGTTCTTGTTATTTGTTATTTAATTGAGTATGGTCTTCTCGACTTATAGAAACTAAGTGTCCTCTCCATTACAAACACCTTTTTGACTAAGGAACTTTGTGATATTTAGGGATTCTGTAATAACTAGAATTTAATTTCTTGATAAAACTTTGGAATTTGTGTTACTTAAGGACTTTTGAACCAACTCAGTTTTAATAAATTCCAATGTTTAAAGGTTTATTTTTGCTTTACGGAAGAAGAAAGAGATTTCTATCATTTTAAAAGTTTCCAACTAATTTTCTTCATAAAAGTTTGATTATTCCTCGTAACATCAGGATAAAATTTTAAGCCGTTCTTAAAGGGGAAATACTTCTAGACATGTTTTGAAAAATCTCGTGTGATTTTTAGAAGGCCTACTGTGAATTTGTAAGCATTCCATGGCCTAAATAATAGTTAAAATAGCGTTTGAACAAAGAAATATGGGGCTCCCTATCTCTCATGACGGTTTGTTTCCGTGTCTACAACCGTAAATGTACATGGTCTGTCTGTGCCATATTTCTTCCCTGGACAGGTTGTACTTACCAGCCTTAATTACCTCCTCTGCTCAAAGAAATCTTTTATTGGTTCAATTTAATTAAACGTCACTGACAATCTTTGCACATTGCCTTGCCTTGCTTTCTTTGGTTGCTGGAGACGGGGCTGTCTCACACACACACACACACACACACACACACACACACAAATCAAATTTGTTCTATAATTTCACAACTTGTAAAGATGTTGCCTGCTAAGGAACCACATAGTGGCATGTCACTAGACCCTCAATTCCCTGAAAGGGATTATCTATCAATCTAATAGATGAACACAGGGCATAGAAAGGCTAACCTACAGAACGTTTGTCTTCCAAACATCTGGCCGCTAAAGGCTTTCTTGAGGCACAATCCTCTTCTTCTGAACTACATTTCCCAGAATTCCCTGCTGCTCCAGGGGAAGGCGGGACCCTTACTCCACATGACTTCGGTTCCTGCCCGAAGTCAAGCTTTTCCGGCTCTCTCCAGGCTTCCGTAGTTCGCTGTTGCCTCGGGCAGGGCACCTGGGGCTGTGGAACCCCTCCTCCCTCAGGCAACCAGGTGGAGATAGAGGTAGAGTGAGTGGGCAGAGAGAATCGGGGAGAAGCCAGAGGCGCCATGCTTCTCTACGTTCTTCCTTCCTGAGGTGCCCCTGGAGAGAAGGTAAGCAGCTCCGTCTCCTACTAGTGGGTTTGCATTTGCGCAGTCCTTCTGTCCCTGATTCCCTCCTCGGCCCCGCCCTTGGACACGCACGCACGTATGGTCTCGTGCACCACGCACACACTGCTTACAGGCGCGGCTTCTCGTGTCCTGACGCACGCGCAGTTCCCGTGCCCTCGCCTGGCTAGCCCCGCCTCCTTTCTCCGCTGGTGCATTACCTTTTGGGACCTTCTTGTCGTACATTGGGTTCTCCTCCGCCCCTGCTTCTATTTCATCTTCTTGTATTGAGCTCTATGTTGTCATCGCTCAGGCGTCCTCCTCCCTTCTGATTTCTGCCCCTCCTCCTCGTCTTCCTCTTCCTCCTTGTGCCCCTTTTCTTCTCCCCTTTCGTTCCCTTCCCTTCATCTCCCAGTCCCTCTCTCCCCTCTCTCCTCTCTCCCGTGCTCTTGTTCCTAGCCTTCCTCCCCTCACTTCCTGCCTCCCAGTCCCCTTTCTGGCCTCTTTCTACACATTTTCCTAGTCCTTCTCTAGCCTCGTCTCCTCCCTCCTCTCCTATGATTTTCCTGTTCACTTCCACCCTCCCTTTCTTTCCCCGGCTTCCTCTGGGCTTCCACTTCCTCCTTTGTCACGTCTTTCTGTCCTTGAGTCTTCCCCCTTTTATCCCTCCCTTCTTGCATCTCATGAACGTGCTCCCTCCTTTGGGCCGGAGGATACCCGGGTTCAGCTGGGTCTGCTCTTTCCTGCCTTTCTTCCCTTTCAAACTGTGTACCCCATACTGTGTCCGAGGCCCACCCCAACTCTTAGATTCTGCTGTCGTTCCCGCCTGTCTTCCTCTTCTCGCTTCCAAACAGAAATCATCCCTTCCCCCGACCACACTCTTCTCCGTCTAGGATCGAAACTAACGTGGGTGAGCACATCCCATGGGGCAGGAAGATGGCAGGTAGATTATCACAGGGGAGGACAGCAAGCAGGTGGATTCAGCTGGCCCAGAGGCTGGAAAGGTGGCCAAGGGCTTTAAATGACTGACAGAGGAATTCACCTAATCTTAGAGGATACAGGGAACAACAGGAGCCTTAGAATTAGCCATGGAGAAGTCAGGTCAGAGAGAGGAGACACTTGCAGCAAGTTAAGTCAACAAGCATTTATTAAACGCATCCTGTGTACCAGACACTGTGTTAAGTGCTGGAGAGACAGAGAGAGGACCAAAGCATCTCAGTTTCTGCTCTCAAGGAGCTTCCATTCACATGAGGGAATAACATGTAAACAGCCAAGTACAGTGCCTGGCACCTTGTAGGTTTTTAATGCATGTTATTTGATTGATTCAAAGTAGATGTACAGGATAAATTCTATATGATAACCTGGTGGAAGGCAGTAGCATTAAGGAGGATTGAGCAAGCTTTATCAAAGGTGGGATTTTAGCTGCACTGGGAAAAAGCCATGAAAGCCAGGATGCAGGGATGAGTAAGGGAGCTATTACAGGCATGCCACTTAAAATGCTCGGGGTTGATGGGCAGATGGACCACTGGGTGGGAGGCATAAGGAGGCCAGAATCACTGGAAGGCAGGATGTGTATAAGTAAGGTATAAGAACCTGAAAGGTGGAGTGGGTCATGTTTTAAGGATATTTATTGTATTTGATATTAAAGGCAGTAAGGAACTACTTGGGCATACAGGTGGCACAGTGAATGGATTGCTGGGCTTAGAATCAGCAAGACTCATCTTCATGAGTTAAATCTGGCCTCAGACACTTACTATCTGTGCGACTCTGGACAAGTCACTTAACTCTTTGCCTCAGTTTCCTCATCTGTAAAATGAGCTGGAGAAGGAAATGGCAAATCACTCCAGGATCTCTGCCAAAGAAAACCCCACATGGGGCCAGGAAGAGTCAGGTACAACTGAAACAATTGAACAGCAATGAAGGAACCATTAGTTTACTGCACAGGGAGGTAATGTGGTCAGACCTACTCTTTGTGAAGAAAAAAACATTAAGCCGTTGTGAGGGTAAATGAAGGTGAGATGTGATGAGGGTCCTGAGGCCCAGAAAGAATGTTGTTCTTTCTGTCCCCATTGGCTCGTGCCTAGAACAGAGCCTTGCCCATAGCAAGGTTTAAATCTTTTCAACTGATTTGGTATGATCATAAGGAAAGGCCTAGAGCTCCCTCTGAGATCCCTACCTCAGCAAGGTGGTGTCAGGCATCTCATGGATGTGCTTTGGAGGCTGCAAGGGAGGGCCAGCCCTGCTTGTGCTTAGGGTTCTCTTTTCTTCTCCAGTTCTGTGCCTGAGGACTCTGTGCTTTCTCCGGCAGTGGAAGCATTGAGAAGGGAGAATGGTCCCTATACCCCTGCCCAGCAAGGATCACCAGGTATGTGGGAGTTTGCTGATTTCCAGAAATAACATCTTTGTCCTCATACTGTGGACCTGACCTCCAGAAACCATTACCTCCTCCCTCCGCCCCCATCCCCCAGCTCCCAGTTAATTCATTCATGTCAACTATGTTGTTGTACAGCTGTTTCAGTCACATCTGACCCTCTGTGATCCCATTCGGGGTTTTCTTGGCAAAGATACTGGACTGGTTTGCCATTTCCTTCTCTGAGTCATTAATTTATAGACGGAGAAACTGAGGCAAGTTAAAGTGACTTGCCCAAGGTCACATAGCTAGTAAGTATCTGAGGCCAAATTTGAGCAGACAGGGCTAGACTGTCCACTGGACCTAGGCCCCATTTATGTCAGCTGTGAACGAGTGAGGAGTGCATACTCCTGGGAACCAGCCGTAAACCGTATTTCACAATGCAGCAAGTCATCTACAGGGCTCCAGGGGGTATGCTAGCACCCTACTTGTCATCATGCCTGAATAACCCCCCAAACCTCCCTTGCCCCACCACCCCTCCCCTTGTGTTGTCTCTCCCTATTAAAGTGTCAGCTCCCTGAGGGCAGGGCCATTTCACTTGTCTGTATATCCTTAGTGTGTAGTACAGGGTTTGGGGAAGGCCCTTTTATCCCTTATATCCTCTGGTATCCTTCAAGGCTCAGGTTATCTACTACCTCCTCTGCCAAGGCATTCCTCTTCCCTTTGACTAACAGTGCATGCTCTCCTCAAACCAACTTTCATTTACTCATCTATGTATACATTGTACTTCTTTTTATCCCACAGAAAACTTAGGCCCTTGAAGGAAAAGCCCATTGGTCATTTTGTTTTTGTGTCCTTTGCCTTAAACTAGAGAGTCACCAAATAAAGGTCAGTTGTGTTGAGTTAATAAGAGCAATGTAAACTTCTGATTTAGGGAGTCGCTATATCAATTTTCAAGTTGGAAGAGCCACCTGATTGACTTTAGTCCTCATGTAACAGCTCAGAATCTAAGCTCAAGCATTCCCTCTTAGGCTGCTGTCCCCACCTGTTGAGGAGGTGGTGGCTACAGTCCTTGTTCACGTGTTCACATGGACTAAGTGTCCTCTGAGGCACCTTCTTCCTTATTTGATTCTATGAAAACCATCTTTGACTTCTTGGGTCCATATTGGAAAGGTGACCTGGAGATGCAGAAATATATTTGGTATTTTAGGAATCAGTGACCTTCAAGGATGTGGCTGTGGACTTCACACCAGAGGAGTGGGGACACCTGCACCCCTCTCAGAAGGAGCTGTACAGGGACGTGATGCTGGAGAACTACCAGAACCTGGTCTGGCTGGGTAAAGATTACTTCCCTAAGTGACTCAGACTTTTGACTGAAGAAATTTTGCTTCTTTTCCTAATAAATAAATAAATAAATACTGTGGTATCTTTCCAGTGTTGGCTAGTAAAGGTTTCTCATGCAGAAATATAGGTTGCTTATCCTTTTGTGGCCATGTCACAGGGTACTTCTGCCTGTGTCCAGGTGAAAAAAATTGTGAGGTTTGTTGTATGGTCCCTAAGGTTCTTTCTCTATTGTTCCTTTTCCTCTCAAGTCTGAGATTCTTCCCTAAAGTTCCAGTGTAGAGACTGGAGACATGGAAGGTTCCCTTGGTCTTGGTGGGTCCTTTCTGGGGATAGGTTCACTCCTTAATGCATTCTCCTGTATGTCCTAGGAGCCCAGAACGGGAGATCCTTCAGAAGTCCTTTGTCCCTCTCTTTAGGCCTTCCTAGCTTTTCCATTTTTTCCATGTGAGAGGGAAAAATTCTGAGCCAGCTTTCTGAACCAGCCACTTGGCATTTCCAATGTGCAGGACTCACAGGTTCCAAACCAGATGTGATTGAGCAGTTGCAGCAAAGGAAAGTGGTTTGGCTGTCAGAGGGAGATGGCCCAAGAATCACCTGTACAGGTGAGTGAATGAAAAGCAGGTGAGTCACTACCAGCAACATAACAGCTGGTTGTTTGGAGAAGGGACTTTGAAATCAGAATTTTGAAGAAGCAGAGGTGAGGAAAGACTATAATCGAGATACAGGGGATAGCCTTTGGAGGCCAGTTTATCTAGACCATAATGTCTTTGAAGGGGAGCAGTGTGTAATTGGTCTAGAAAAGTAGAGAGAACAATGTTTTTGATGGAGGAAAGGGAACTTGTGCTAAGTATATAAGTATGTGGCCAATAGGGGATGTTTACATTTTTAAAAATTTCTTTCAGATTGGGACCCTAGGCCTGAAACCAGGGAATCCACTCCAAAGATTGGCCTCTCCATGGAGGAACCATTACAAGAAAGAATTCACATGGGTAGTCTCCATGTCTCCAAGTTGGGCAAAGCCAGGGAATATTGTGCTTTGTTAGAAAAACAGCAAAGCAATGAAGAGAAACTTTTTGGACATACGCAGATCTTTGAAATGAAAACTTCCAATCAAGTTAGAGAACATACATACAAAAAATACAATGGAGGCTTCTGCCAAGGAACAGTTCTTTTCCGACAACATAAAATGTCTCTGGGAAGGAATCTTCTTCATCAGTGTGATACAGAGCAAAGAAGAGTCAGATTGTATTCATACCTGCATAAACGGAAAAGAACTTCCTTAAAGAAAATGTTTTCTATGTATAATGTATGTGAGAAATTGCTTAGTTATGATTCAAACCTTAATGAAAATCACAGTCAGTATATTGGAGAGAGAACACATTTAGGGAACGAAGGTGATCAGACTTTGTCCAGTAGCGTAGACATTTCTGAGAATCAGAGAATTCATATTGTAGAAAAATATTATGAAAGTAATAAATGTAGAAAAGCTTTTAGTCAGAAAACAGGACTTATACAACATCAGAGAATTCATACTAGAGAAAAACCTCATGCATGTAATGAGTACAAAAAAGCCTACCCACAGAAAGCTGACGTTACTATGCACAATAGAATTCATACTGGAGAAAATGCTGATGAAAGTAATGAATGTGAAAAGGTCTTCAGGCTGAAGAGAACATTTACTGACAATCAGAATACTCATAAGGTCAAGAAACCTTATGAATGCAATGAATGTGGGAAAACCTTCAGTCAGAAGGCAGGACTGAATGGACATCAGAACATTCATACTGGAAAGAACACTTATAAATGTAATGAATGTGGAAAGAACTTTAGTCAAAAGTCAGGCCTTGTATATCATCTGAGAATTCATACTGGAGAGAAACTTTTTGAATGTAATGAATGTGGGAAAGTCTTCCACAAAAAGATAGGACTTAGGAGTCATCAGAAAATTCATTCTGGAGAGAAACCATATGAATGTAATGAATGTGGGAAGGCCTTCAGTCATAAGGCAGGACTTACCTGTCATGAGAAAATTCATACTGGAGAGAAACCATATGAATGTGATACATGTGGTAAGGCTTTTAGTAGGAAAAGTGTTCTTACTGACCATCAGAAAAGTCATACTGGAGAGAAACCTTATCAGTGTAATGAATGTGGGAAAGCCTTCACCAGGAGGACAATCCTTACTCAACATCAAAAAATTCATACTGGAGAGAAACCTTACAAATGTAATGAATGTGGGAAAGCCTTCAGTCAGAAAATAGGACTTACTTGCCATCAGAATATTCATACTGGAGAGAAACCTTATGAATGTAACAATTGTGGTAAAGCCTTCAGTCAGAAGACAGGGCTTAC